>JANHMN010000020.1:5301835-5330357 GCA_030674055.1 Rhabdomys pumilio | reverse complement strand
CTTTCTCAAAAGACTTGAGAAAGATCCCAGAAAACACCAGCTGAATGGAGGTTCTGGGCACACTACAGGCACTGTTGGAAATTGAAGGGTATCAGCAGAAGTGGGGGGGGGGGTTCGAGCCAACTCCAATGAGCTGTTTCTGTTAGAACTCGCTTTGAATATCCAACCTTCCTCAGAGTCAGCAGTAAACAAGATGTGTGATATATCATGCTAGCCTTGGCTTCTCCTCTTAATTCTGGTGGACTGTGCTTATAAACAGGCTCTTAGACTTTCTGTCCTGTTTGTCCTCCTTGAAGAAATCAGGAAGACTCAGGCTAAGATGGCTGCTGCTGAGTCACACACATGAGTCCTTGAATCGTCCCAAAGACCCTAAGAGCAAGATTGCCTGTCTGAGACCTGTGGGTGCCACACCCAGTGAGACTGTGGAAAGCCTGTCTCTCACGCTCAGCAGGGGCATCATTTAGTTAGTTCTCAGAACACTTAGCTCCCAGGGCCACACAATGTAAAAGCGAGGGAGGCTTTTATTATACTGAGAAAGTGTGGATAGAGACAGAGATGACCTTGAAGGTTTGGGGGCAAGAGGGTTAAGAGTTTGAACTTTTTGATTTCGGGGGTGGGAGGGGCAACATACCTTGTGTGGCTCCAGGTGCTATGACTATCTCTTCAAATTGCAAAGCCTATAGAGCCCAAGAGATAACCTACTTTACGGGGATCAACAGTCTCATGATGCCCTTTTTGCTGATCTTCCTAATGAAAACGGGGAGACTGAGGCAGAGATGTTTGGTCCTAAGTTACATGCTGGACCATGTGTCCCAGGGCATTGCATTTTTTATTTTCTAAATTCACACTAACTCCTGTGTAACTTGTGTTCTTTATACAATATGGGTTCTCATGGCCACAGGCAGGGCTCTGGTAATGAGGGTCACACTCCCTGCAAATAAATAAAATCAAGGGTGACTCATAGTTAATAGCTAGTTACTCTGGCATTGGGTTTGATTTTATTTTCTTAGAGCACTTCAGGGAGTAAGGTATTGCTTTCTTCCCATTTGACAGATAGTAAAGTTGAGGTCCAGAAAGACAAATGGCCTCTCCAAAATGACACAGTTGTTAGAAATGCCCATCTATGTGTTTGTGTGTGATGGGGTATGTATGCGTGCATATTTGCAAGTATTCACAAGGAGGCCAGAAGGGGACTTCAGAGATCTTGCTTTCTCATTTTCTGCCTGATTCCCTGAACCTGGAGTTGGTTGGCAGCCATCAGGCCACAGTGATTGTCCAGTCACTCATCCACCCACTGTTTACATGGTAGTTACACAGAGTGTTTACTCGAGTGCTAGGGATTCGAACTTAGGTCCTAATGCTTGAACAACAAACACTCTTCCTCACTGAGCCATTTCTCCACCCCAGCCTCGTACTCTTAGTCTCTCTCTCTCTCTTTTTTTTCTGTTAGATTTTAGATTTTGAGCAGGAAAGAACTACCTGTAATTAATTCCTCTGTCCCTCAAACTAACTGAAAGTATCTTTGTCCCTATGGAGGTAACTCTTTAGCTTCCCATACGGGAATGTCACTGTGTTTGGCATTGGCCTCTGTGACATGTTTTTGGTGACTTCCCATTTCCTGTCCATGAGGCAGGCAGGTGAGATGAAGGGTGTCAGGCAAAGCATCACAACAAATTTATATAGTATCAAAATGCCAAACAGATTCACTTTGCATGGCTTCGTTAGTCAGCGGGTCATGCTTACTTGGGGAATAATCTCAATGGTTCTACACAGTGAAAGAACTGTAGGGCAGTTACAAGATTACCAGTGAGCCAGAGACTGCCCTGGTCTTGGCTGGGCCATGCCAACACAAGGCCTACTTCACGGTCAGCACAAGTGACCCCGGTACTGGGTCTGTTTTGTGCCAGGTATTATAGAGACGTCCACTTTTTATTCCCTAGGTCTGGTAGGCTGCAGAAGAGGTGGAGGAGGAGGATGGTATACGAAGGTCTCCAGAAGCCTCTATTCCAGCACGGTTGACTCCTTCATAAGCAATGCTAAGTGTACTTTACAAAATAGAAGCCTATGTGTATTACAACATCCAATTTGTGTCTCTCTTTTCCTCTCTGAAAACACATACACACGCACACACACACACACACTCACACACACACACACATGCACACGGGCACACACGCGTGCGCGCGCACACACACACACATGCACACACATGCACACACTCACACGCACACATACACACACATTCACACACACACTCACACATACACACTCACACACATACATACACACTCACACACATACATACATACACATGCACACACACATACACACACGCACACATACACACATATACACACATACACACACACATACACACACATACACACACATACACACACATACACACACACACATACACACACATGCACACATACACACACCTACACATACACTCTCACACCCCCCAAAATATTAACATCCCTTACTCATGAGCTTAATTTTTCTTTTTATTTTCTTCTCTAATTTTTCTAAAAAATTTAAAGAGAACTTATATGGAAAATACCATTTTTGTTGCTTAAATATGCAGTAATATAATAATAAACAAGATATATTTTACATGTACACATTATCTATTTGCCCTGTTTTTTTTTAAACCTCTTACAACTTGTAGAAACTTCTTACAGAAAGGTATAGAAGGCAGGAAGGGAGAGAGATGCCATTTAGGGGTGAGGAGGTCGTCATTTATATCACAAAGTCCAATTTAATTATAGTTCACCAGCCCCTCATCTCTCTCCTCTTGTGCTTGCCCAGGTTAGGTAATTCCAGGCATCTTCTGACAATTGCCATCTTGCAATTAGAATGCCAGGGCTGGTACTTTTCAGTTTCAGCATCTCAGCTTCCATGACCCCAGCTGTCAGCAGCTGCATCTGTTTAATCAGGACCCGTGTTGCTCTCTCCCATCAAGCAACTTTTCACTTCCTCGGGTTGCAGTAAACTTGGATGGGAGAGAAAGAGATCAGTTGAATTTTAATTTAATCTCACCACTTAGAAAATATGCTGAAGAAGGGGTCTTAGAATGGCTTGTCTGTGGAGGGATGGATGATGTAGATGTTGGGGGTTTGAGCACCACCATCTTCTCATCCACAGTGGGATGCTGTGGGTTATCAGAAAGCCTGGTACCCGAAAGCAGTTGATGGAGAGCAGAGAATGGGCCCTTGGCTGTGTAGATCATCACATGCCTTGCTGTCCTGGTTATGAAAGGAAGGAGATAAGAGCCTCATTCACATGTTTCCTAGGATCGATGTAGTGTGAGTCTCATGTGGGCTTGGTGTATAGACCAATGACACCTTCACCCCCAAGTCCCCCAATGTAAAAGTATTACCCCAAATAGGCTGAGAAGTTATTCCCTGTGACAAGTGACCCAGATACCCCTGACTTCTTTAACTGCATAGCTTTCCTATAGTGGAAGCCATGATGTTCTCTGTAGTAGCTAGCTGTGCTGACACATGGAAGTCGGTCATCTGTATATCTTCAAAGAATGAGCCAAAAACACTCAGATGTCATCAAGAACCTATAGTTAATCATTCGCTCAGTGATTCTTCAACCCTAAGGGGCATGGAACATGGAGGGTGGGTTGGGGAGGCTTATAAATATGCAGATTCCAAGGCTTGAATGGCTGGAGCCTGAAGAGTTTGCATTTCTAACAAGTTCCAGGCAATAGAAGACCTCTAATCCAACTGCCACACTCTGGAGCATGTAATCAGCTTGTTTTCATAGGGACCATCAGCTTTTTCAAAGGACTTTGAGGAAGGATGGCTTCTTCATACAGTTTTTCTTAGATTGTTTTGTTGACAAGAATAGTTGTTTCTTATGGACACTTTGATACATAAGTAACTCTGTTGCCTGGTTACTTAGCTTGCAGGTTTGAGACATGTGTGTCTTAATGGACATGTGAGGGCCAGAGGACAAACTAAACTACTGAGCTGTTCTCTCCTGCTGCCTTGTGGGAATCAGGGGGGCCAAATACAGGTCTTTGGGCCTCCTATAAGTAATAAATGCATTTACCTGCTGAGCCAAGTTCATGTTTTGTTCTTAAGCAGAGAATGGACTTGTCTAAGCCGGCATCACTGACCCACTTTGTACAGGCTGGGCAGGCATGCTTGCTCATGCCATTCACTCTTCCTTCTTAGCAGAGTGGGAGTTTCTGGAAGAGACAGGCAAGGACTGGATCAGGAACTGCTCTTTCCCATGTGCTTTATTGTTTTTGTTGTTTTCTTGTTCCCCCTTGTGCTCTGTTAGAATGGACTTGGAAAAAGTAAAGCACTTTATTAAGATGTGGCATGAAAACATGAAGAAATCTCCCTGCAAAATCCTTTGCTTTGTACTTAAATCAGAGTTCAGTTCCTTTCAAGAGTCCCATAGCGGTGACAGTCGGGAACACATCAATGACAGTCTCAGCGCCTGTCTCCTTTTCTTCCCCTGAGGCTGTCTGCTTTGGTGTGGTTTAAAGCGGAAACCCACCATGTCTGGAGCCATTTGTCTTTGGCCTCTGAGACTCCTTTGAAGGCTGTACTGGTCTGTTGGGGTGACTGGGTGGGACAAATAAGAGAAGTCAAGAGAGCAGGCTCAGTTGCTTGTGTAGCAATGCTGGTGCAGGGCATGGCAATTATTTGTTACTGAGGCTGTGTTGTGACAACCTCATCCTTCATAAAGGGGCTCACTGGGAACGGCATAACATGGGTAAGAACAGAAGCACCTGGAAAAGCCTGTAGGGAGATATGGTGATTCTCTTCCTCAGCAGCAGGGGATCATGGGAAGTCAGAAATGTGAGTGTGTTGGATTTGCGCATCTAGAGCTCATGTGGCACGAATGATTGTAACAGTCACTTGAGAGCACCCTAAATAACCTTCTTTACAGCCATGTGGACAGCATTTGCCTGGATTAAGCCTTTGATTCTTGCAAGAGTCTCCTCATTTTGGGAGTGGATGTGAAGACAGAGCCATAGGACCCACTTATCCTTACCTACTTCATAGACAGGCATTTTCAAGACTCAATTCTTGGAATCTTATACTCAGTATGGATGAGATCTTTGTTGTTTTGTTTTATAATCTATCTATCTATCTATCTATCTATCATTAATCTATCAATTAATCAATCTATCTTTGTATGTATCTATCATGTATGTATGTGTGTATGTGTGTATATATGTATATATCACTCATGCATGTATGTATATGTGCATGTATGTATCATGTATCATGTATGCATGTGTATATATGTATCTATCATGTATGTATGTATGTATGTATGTATGTATGTATGTATGTATGTATATATGTGTGTACGTATGTATCTACCTACCTACCTGCCTACCTGTTTATTTTTGTGGGCATGCATAAATCATGGGGCATATCGGAGGTCACATAGGACAACTTGCAGGGCCAGACTCATTCCTTCCACCATGTGGGTTCTGGAGATTGAACTCAGGCCCTTGGGGTATGACTTGACCCCCTGACTTCCCACAAGCCCTTCCTCACTGAATTATCATGCTGGTCTATTATTTTTGTTTGTTTGTTTGATAATTTTTAATAGTAATGGGTTTTGAATATAGGGCCAAACCTACTGAGCAAATGGTCTACCACTGAGTTCTACCCTAGCTCTGTTTTTTATTGGCTTGCTTTAATTTTGAGACAGGGTCTTATTAAGTTATTTATGCTGGTGTTGAACACACCCTATGGCCAAGAAAGGTCTTGAGCTTGTGACTTCCCTGTCTCAGTCTCCTGAGTAGGTGGAACTATAGCCCAGACTTGCCTGCCTTCCTCTCTCTCTCTCTCTCTCTCTCTCTCTCTCTCTCTCTCTCCCTCTCTCTCCTCTCTCCCACCTCTCTCTTTTTTCCTTCCTTCTTTCCTCTTTCTTTCTTTCTTTCTTTCTTTCTTTCTTTCTTTCTTTCTTTCTTTCTTTCTTTTTCTCTCTTTCTTTCTTTCTTTCTTTCTTTCTTTCTTTCTTTCTTTCTTTCTTTCTTTCTTCTGAAAACTATAAGACAGTCATTTCCTAAAGTCCCACCCAGTTTAGGGTGGTTTGTTGTTTGTTGTTTTGTGTGTGTGTGTGTGTGTGTGTGTACACACTGATGTGTGCATGGAGGTACACTGGTATGTGTGTGCACATGCACGAGGAGCTGAGCCAGCCTGAGTGTCATTCATCACAGGCATGGGTATTGTTCCTCAGTATGGAGCCACACAACTTGTTTGTGTGCTTCTTATTTTTAAAAGGTTGTTTATTTCAAGGTGGGTGTCATGTATGTGTGTGTTGTTGTATGCTCCTGTGTGCAGATGCTTGGGACCCTGTGCATGTGTAGAAGCCAGAGGAAGATGTTGCGTGCCCTGCTTTACCACATTTCACCTTATTCCCTTGAGGCCGGGTCTCTCATTGAAACTGAAGTTAGGCAAGTCCCTCCTATCTTTGCCCCACCCCAGTGTTGGAGTTACAGGCACATGCAAACACCCTTGTTTGTTTGTTTATTACAGTAGTTCTGTAGATTTGAACTCAGGTCCTTAAGCTTGTATGGAAACATTTAACCAAGTGAACCATCCCTATGGTCCCTGGATTTTTTTTTTTTTTTTTTTTTTTGGAACAGTAGCTGCCCACGTGTGTGTGATGTTTTTGTGGGTTCTTTTTGCAGCCAGATCATCTTCATCATTTCATCTGTGGACTATTGATTAAAATAACCACAGTGCTGACAGTATGCATTCATCATAGCTGGGCAAGGTTTCCCCTCGGCCCCTTCTGGGAAAGTGCTTTATTTCTGCTCTTCTGAATTAAGATTCATCATGCTTCTCATCTGTTTCAACCATCCGATCTTGTGGTGGACCCGTGCGACCTTTGTGCCCCACCAGCCAGCAGATGAAATCACTTGCCAATCAGAATTCAGCCAAATCAGATTTGGAAACTACCCCCCAGCCGCAGCCCTACCTTCTCCCCGACACATCTGTCTGTAAAGAGAGAAGAAACTTGAACTACAGACTAAAGACACTTGGCTTTGAAGTGGTCATACAGAGGGTCTGTTCGGAGTGGGTCTAGGTAAGGAAAGTCACATTTCTATGCTTTAGTATTCCCAGCCTGAAAAGTGTGGTGGTTACACTACTCAGCTTGGTGGTTTGTGGGTGGAGGACGAGAAGTGGGAATGGTACATTCATGGTTTATACTTTCTCTGTGTATTCGAGATGCTATGGCCTCAGGACTTGCACACACTTTTCTGTCTGTCTAGAATGCTTTGCCACCGACTCTCGAATTGCCACTCTCCCATCCCTTTAAGATCTTACTCAAGAATTTCCAACTCAATGAAGATTTGGCCTTTTACCATCTCCATCAACACTCTGCCTTTCCTCCTTGCTCCATTATTTACTCAACATCCTCTAATAAACTGGATCTTTCTTCCTTATTTGTGGCTGTTTCCCCCCTAGAAAGTCATGAAGTCAAGAAATTGTGTGCTCTGTTCTTATCCCTAATGCTCAGAGATGCAATAAATATTAGTTAGATTAATGTATTGTGCTTACATATTCTAGCATTTAATAAGCCTGTGCCTGGGCCATCTCACATTGCCTTCTCTTCATTTATTACCCAAGCTCCATAGCTGAATTTACCAGATAAACACTTTCTGCATTGACTCAGAGATCTCCGTTGCGTGTCTTTAAATTCCATTTTATGATAGCATTATCCCTCCTGCTCTCGGATCCTGCTTTCTGATTATCCCACTTGAATGAATCCCATCTTCCTGATTGTTTTTGCAAGCTTCTTGTTAGCAGAAATGAATAGTTCATTACTCCATTTTCTTCTTCATGCTACTTTGAGCATGGTGGATGTTTGGAGGCTGCTGAAGCTGCCTCAGTTTGTGCTGAGGTTGTGGCATGTGACTTCCAGCTTTATCACTTACTAACTAGAGACCCCATGGCCAGTTGAGGGCAGGAAAGGGAAGTTCTAGCTAGACCCGGTGTCCACATGAGTGAGGTGTATTTACTTGTGAAAATCCTTTGGGCCACACCTTTCTCCATCACTCTAGGATGCTCAAAATGCTCTGGTCTTCTTTTTCTTGCCCAGAATTTTTGAGTGAAAAAAAAAAAAAGGTGAGAGAAAAAAATTGAATATCGGAACAGTCTAAAGGATTTTTACAGTAAAATTCCATGGATTTACCAATTAGGTTCTAACATTACAATTTTAATGTGATTGCTTTTTTCACAAATCTCTCCATTTGCCCACCCTTTTCTGAATTAACACATTTTGTAGTTGATGCATTTTGAGGTGAACTGTGGATATTGTATATTTCTGGTTTGAATATGCTTGGTCCAGGGAGTAGCACTATTAGGAGGTATAGCCTTGTTGGTGTAGGTGTGGTCTTGTGAGAGGAAGTGTGTCACTGTGGAGGTGGGCTTTGAGACCCTCTCCCTAGCTAAGACACCCCTCATCATATCAACATGTGTTATATCAGAGTTCAGCATTACAATTGGCATTCTGATACACACACACACACACACACACACACACACATCTATCTATCTATCTATCTATCTATCTATCTATCTATCTCTATCTATCTTATAAATGAATGTGTGTGATGGCGCCTCTTGTGCAGAATGTCCATTCTCCAATTTGTGTTTCTGAGCTCCATCCACATCACTATGATCTTCCTCCTGACGTATGACTACGTTTCATACATGCAACGTAGTCCCTGGCATGTATGAAATGCCCACTGTGTGTCTCATAGAAGCACACATGAGAACAGCTTCATGGTGGTTCAGAACTTATAAGAAAACTCAATTCTGTAAAACATCTTCATTCTTGCCGTGGCAGCTAATCTTAGTCCCTAATCTTGATGATCGATCTATTTCAATACGTGGATACTAACAGGGATCAGCTGGATGAGAGGCATCCAGGAAGAAAATACTAGGAAAAAAGAAAATACCTGGGAATACATGTGAATGCTTTCGTTTCATTAATTTGCTTTTCAGTGGTGCCAAGTGTGTGTCCATGCTTGGCTTCTTGGGATCAGTCTAACTTGGGGAAAGGGTGAAGAAGAAAGCATTTAACTTACAGATATTTAGAGTGTGTGATTGGACATAGTTTTCTCATCTTGAGCATAAATTGGTATCTAGGATACCTGTAAGCACAGCTAAAGAAAGTCTTTGGCCTTCAAAGAGAGGAAAAGTTGGCTTCTCTACTTCAGATCTGATGTGGAGAGAAGGGCAAGAGAAAGGATGGCTGGGAGGTATCTACATCCAGGTCTTTGCATTCTCAACCTAGCTGACAGGATTGTATAGGATTTGCCTACAACAGGAGCTAAGAATCTCTCAGTCATTCAACATCTCATGGAATAGACACCCAGTGAGAACTCTGGAAGACAAGCTCCTAGATTCAGCGTCTCCTTGCACTAACTGCAAACATACATGTGGTTGAGTCTTATAAACAGGCACGACAAAAGCAAGTGCTCCAAGTATGAGAACATCCCATGGATACAAGAGCAGAAAGACTGTAAGAACCAGAGGTGTGTTGGGGGTTGGGGAACAGTGTCTTTGGCATGGCATGGCCTTGACACTCTTGAGCTCACAGTAGATGTCATCACTGCACAAGACCTTACAAGACTGAGCCCGTGCACCATCCATCCTTGACTGGAGAGGGCTTTAGAAGACTCAATCTGTCTCAAAGGATCTATTGGTAGTTAACGGTTGTTGGGGAGGGAGAACCATTTTCTTCAGTGGTGTCATCCTGGTTAGGTACCTATGCTCCTGCAAGCAACTCAAATGATACTGACTGGGTTACAAACAAAGGCCAAACCAAACCAAAATCCATAGGAAGAGGAAGAGAATCAGAAGGGACGGAGGAGGACAAGAGAGGCCAGTGGGGAATTAATATGACAGAGATATATTATATAAATATATAATAATACCATGTGAAACCTGATATTATATCAAATTAACATATGGTAAGAAAGCAAAAGGTTAAGTTATAGTTCAAACTGTCCTCATCCCCACAGTCTCAAGCCTTTATTTTTAGGCTTCTACCAGAGGACTTTTTTTTTATTGGATATTTTATTTACATTTCAGATGCCAATTCCTTTCCCCATTTCTCCTCCCCAGAAAACCCCTACCCCGTTCCCCCTCTTTTCCATTTGGCTTTTATACAATTTTTTAAAAATGTTAGTCAAGGGCTTTGTAAGTATGGTAATGCTCAATCAGAAGTGTAACCTAATACCCAACCTAGCTATGTACACTATCTTTGACTAGTGGAGACACGTGAACTTCTGCCTCCATGCCCCCTCTCTCTTTCGAGAGAGGACTTTTAAGAAATAAACTTCAGAAGGTTATTCCTTCCTGTACACTCCATACTTGCTTTCATTCCCTTAATGGAGAGTGAGGCTCACGTCCATGTAAGCCCTCTCTCGTTTAAGGAAAATCAAGTCTGGCAAGTTCCTTGGTTTGAGAGAGAGAGAGAGAGAGAGACAGAGACAGAGACAGAGACACAGAGAGAGACAGAGAGACACACAGAGACACACAGAGAGAAACAGAGAGACAGAGAGACCGTCAAGGCAACCAAAGCAGAGGGGTGAGCAGAGGTATGAGGACTGAGGGAACGCTGTGGACTTCATCCGTGGTAGAACAACATTCATCAGGGTTCTGAATGGAGACTGTCATGATTCTCTGGAGGTCTAGCTACCCTGCAATGTAACACCCTACACTGTATATTTTAGAAACTCGGGTATAATTTTAAAATATCTGAGTCTCAAGGGTTTGTTTAAGTGAAGGAGTCTGGGGACATCACAGTCTAAAAGCAAATCTGTCTCCCCCACCCCTACACACACACACATCTGACTGCTTCTGCAGAGTCACAAGACAGGAGTGATTGAGGTGCTGGAAGACACTGGAGTCACCATCCTGGCTGGTTTGTTTGTATGTTTGTTTGTTGAAAAAGCAGGACTCTGGGTCAGATATTTTCTAAGGAATTCGGAATTCAGAGACTGAGCTAGGCATGTACTTTGGTTAGTAAGGAGAGCAGTTGCCTAGCTTTCCCACAGCCCTGGGTTCCATCCATCAGACAACACAAACCTATCATTATGGTACTTAGAAGTAGAGACTAGAGGATCAGAAGTTCAAGGCCTACATCTCAAAAAGCCAAACCCCAAATGTTACATGGAATTTTGGCTACACCGATTTGTGCTCTCGGTGGACCACATGTGTGTACCTGCCCAGGAGCTAGTTTTGGATCCTTGAATGAAACACACACACACACACACACACACACACACACACACACCCCACACACATACACTAACTTACTTTTAAAATGTCTTGGCTACCTCAAAGACTAGACACTCGTAAACCTTCTCCTGCTACCCCAAGCCCCGTTGTGAAAGTGCCCAGTGGCCTTTTACCCAAAGTCTCACATGGCTGGGTGGCTTTATCTCCTGTTACTACTGTGTCATCCCATGTCATGCTACTTCTTCCCCAAGTCATAGTGATTCTGCCCCATTCCTCTCTGTGTCCTGCCTCTGCAGCTCTAAGTGTCCTGCCTCATGCCTAGCCATTGGCCATTGGCATCTTTAATTGATGGACAAAACCAATTGGGGACTAGGGCCTTCAGCATCTGAACATGAAGCTTCCCAATTGAATTTTGATTCATTAGAACCAATCTCCAATACCCAGATCCAAACCAAATCAAAGCACACACACGTGCGTGCAAGTGGGGGTTAGAGGAATCCAAGGGTTGAGAGGACAGCAGTAGAGAATGTTGAGAAACCGACTGCAGTTTTTTCTGTAATCCTAGCTCTTGGGAGTTGGACCCAGGAGGATTAGGAGTTAAAGGCCATCCTTTGCTAATACCAAGTATAAGACATGTCCAGGCTCTGTGTGACCCTGCCTCAAACAAACAAACAACCCACCCTCCAAAAAACTTAATGCCCCCCAAACAAACAAACAAACAAACAAACAACATAAAAAAAAGCTAGAGAAGGGGGCTGGGATGTGGTTTACTTGGCAGAATGCTTGCCTGGCATGCATGAAATTCAGTCCAACAGAGTTGTGGAAAATGAGAGTGCACATGTAATCTTAGCACTCTGGAGGGAGAGGCAGGAGGATCAGAAGTTTAAAGTTACCTTTATGCTTGATCATAAGTTTAAGGCTGGGCTAGGTGATGTCTGTAAAACCCTGACTCAAAACAAAACAAAAAACAAAAAACAAACAACAACAATAACAAAACAACAACAAAAGGAGAGAGAGAGAGAGAGAGAGAGAGAGAGAGAGAGAGAGAGAGAGAGATTGGCGATGAGGAAACCAAAAGAACTTCCTAATTATTTAATTATTTCTGGCTATGAAGAGTGCATGGGTGATCCGTGAAGAGCCAGTAGCTCTTCCTCCCCTGGGCACCACTGACACTGGCAGCCCTGCTGGCCCTGGCTCAAGGGTGGAGTGGGAGTGGGTGTGGCTACCTGTCCCCCTCAGCTCTACTGTGATGGTTACTGATTCCATCGCATGCAAGTTTCCTTCCATCTAGGAAAGCTTTTATGTGGGGGCAGAGTGCAGGAGGAGGGATGTGGAGCGATTGTAAGTTGTGTTTAATACGATGTATAGTCAGGCCACAGGCAGGAGGGTCACACAGGACGCTTAGCAGGGACATTACTTTGTTGAACTGATTTTAGAGGTACAAGACGACCAGGAATAATATGAATACTTTGGGAGATGGTTTTGTGGGTAAATGCTTGCCATGTGAGTGTGAGGAACAGAGTTTGGATCCTTGGAACTAACTCATGTAAATGTCAGGTATGCATGGCAACCTTCCTGTGATTTCAGCCTCCAAAAGCATAGGGAGGTGTTGAATGCAGCATGCTGGCCAGCAGTGTGATCTAAGTTTCATTGTCTGACCCATCTCACTGAATGAGGAGGCTGAGCCATAAAGGATGAGTCTAAAAATCAACCTTGGTCCTCCACAATTATACCCATCATGTATGTGTGCTCACATCCATGTATACATGTATACACCATACACACACACATATGCACACACACACACATGCACACATGTACAGACATATACACACACAGACGCAGACACACAGAAACATAGAGACATAGACACACACACACACATGTACAGACATACAGACACACACATAGACACAGACACACAGAAGCATATAGACACACACACACACAGGCATACACACACACACACACACACACACACACAGAAAACAGAAAAAGGAAAGAGTGCTTAGGAAGACTTATATGTAGCATCAAATGTCTGGAGTTGGATTTGGCATCATTTTTAAGTGAGATAGTACAGCTGCCAGAGAGGCAAACGGAAAAGGCATCATAAAGCACAAGCAATATGATGCAAATGTTAAAATAGTGAGGGAGGCCCAGAATGAGGGACACAGACCTGGGACCCCAATAGGCATTCTGGAGGGCCCACAGAGGAGCAGGTGGAAGTTATTTAAAAATAATAATAAAAGGGAAATTTACATAGTTTGAGGAATTTACATTTATTTACTCTCTGAAAGTCAGTTGTGTTGAATTAAAAAAATCAAAAAGAAAAAACCCCAAACCCAGAAAGGAACACTCTGCTTGGAGTTTGGACAGGCAGCAAATGAAGCTCACAGCGCCGTTCTCGAAGTGGCTGTTTGCCTAATTCACTTGATACTACGTCACTCCAGAAATACAAATTGCTCAGCAAACAGCACTCTCATTATGGCACTTGGCTATTTAAAAAAAATCCCTTCCTCTGCTACTGCTTACAAAATGATGTTTATACCCTGGCTTAACATTTGAGTCCCTG
This sequence comes from Rhabdomys pumilio, assembly GCA_030674055.1. Taxonomy (NCBI): domain Eukaryota; kingdom Metazoa; phylum Chordata; class Mammalia; order Rodentia; family Muridae; genus Rhabdomys; species Rhabdomys pumilio. Next base: position 5,316,539 of record JANHMN010000020.1, on the reverse strand, counting down.
TTAACTGTGGCAATTTCATTGCCATCCATCTAATTAGAACAAGATATCTGTACCTGTGGCCATGCTAGACACTCCATCCACAATGCCATCTCCGGTTGTAAAAATGTCTCCATATTGCATGCAGTAAAAAAGAAATCTCTGGCTTCCTGCTTTAAATGAAAGACATAAGACTTAATGTTTATCCCACTCACTCAGTGTGGAAACTATAGTTGTTTTTTAACCTGTAGAGTCAGTCTCTCTGTCTCTCTCTCTTTCTCTCCAACCCCTCTCTCTGTCTCCTCCACTCCTCTGTCTGTGTGTGTCTCTCTCTTTCCCTTTCGCTCTCCCCCTTTTTTTTTTGGCCAGTCCTTTGATCTTGTTCACATAAGCAAAGAAGAAAAAAGCAAATATAATGACTTGATCAATGTTATGTTGTTTCCTAATAGTTGACTGAGGACTGATTGAAAAATTTCAAATATTGAATGGGCTATCCTCCTCCCCCCTGGAAGCTTCTTCTCTCCTACTGCTTGTAGCATTGTGCACCATCGGCTGTGAGGACCCAGCCATGCCGGAGGGAGGAGTGGGAGTGGGGACTTGTTTGGCCAGAAGCTGATCTACAATGCATGCTTTTGTGCTTGGAGTAACTGTAGCTGTTGGACTGTCTGAACACTGTACTCCCCTGAGGTCTGCCCTTTTCACTATTGGATAAAAACAGGTTTTTAACATGTCTGTTTCTTCCCCTGTTGCTGTGATAAAATACTCTGACAAAGGCAACTTAATGGAGAAGGGTTTTTCTTGGCTGACAGTTCCAGAAAGATGTAGTCCATCATGGCAGGGAACATGTGAGCATGGACAAGAAAGGTGGTGTAGCAGGAGGGAGAAAGGTCACATTGCATCTGCATTCAGAAGCAGACACTGAATGGGAAAGGGGTCGGGCTGTTCAGCCTAAAGGCCTACCCCAGCTACACACTTCCTCCAGGGAGGCCCTACTTCCTAAAGGTTCCACACTTACCAAACAGCACCACTGGCTGGGAAACGAGTGTTTGTGGATTCAATGACATGAGCCTGTGGGGGAACACTTCACATTCAAACATAACAAATATCCTGGGAAACCCAGACACATGCTTTTTCAGGCAAATGTATTACAAAGTTGGAGGGATGCTAGAACCCAGAAGCTTTTCTATAGACAATGGTTTGCATCAAAACCGTGACAGAGAGACATGTTCTTATCATACTTCGCTTTTCTTTCCCAGACAGGGTTTCTCTGTGTAGCCCTGGCTGTCCCGGAGCTCACTCTGTAGTCCATTCTGGTCTTAACTCAGAGATCTACCTGGCTCTGCCTCCTGAGTGCTGGGATTAAAGCTCTGCACCCCCACCACTGCCCAGCTTTACCATATCTTCTTGTTGTAGCTGTCATTCTTCCCATCAACCTTGTAAGTCTATAATTCCTTAAGCATTTGTACATTTTATAATGTGTCAGAAACACTGGTGCCAAGCCTCTATTACTAAAATTCTAGGCTTTCATGTCTAAGCACCTGTTTGAAGTATTGCAGCCATTTCCTCCTCAATCCTCTCCTAGTTCACAGATCCCGCCTTTCCTGGGGCTGTCACACAGTTTCAGAAGCCTGGATCTTCCACACTAACCCCAAACCTACTGAGAGCTACTCACAGTAGTAACCCCTCAGGCAGGTCTGATCATCCTACTTCTGGGCTCTGCAGGCAGATGATAGCCTGGTTAAAAGGAATCAAGTGATGTGTCTGTCTGCATTAAATACGCTCACTCTGCTCTCCACTGTGTGGTGAGCCAAGGATGCTCTTAGGTACCTGGGTTCTCCCTCCTTTCCCTCTCTAGTTAATTCCACCATTTCCCTCTGACACTATTGAGTTTCTCTCCTTCTAGGCAGCATCTTCCTCTGCTTGCACCATGTGCCACTTCCTCTCCCTCCTACCTGCTGGCTTTTTCAGCTCCAGCCTCTCTGCTTTCCTGCCTGAGTTCACCCTATTTTTAATGGAATCTCTCCTTTGGTTCTCTTCGCTCTCCACCTACTCTCTGTGTTCCTCCACAATCTCCCAGCTATAAATAACCCAAGGCATCCAACCTTTTGCTCTCATGGAGAAATGAATAATTAAAGCTCCAAAGGAAGACATGTGGATTAAATCAGGCATTTGATTTCTTCAAAACATGGAGAACATTTTATGGCGTCCTGTGCAAATGAATGAGTCACAGCCAATTACTTCAAGAGGGAAGAAAGTTGAGGTTTGGTCCTATCGCTGGCCCATTACAAAAGAAGCTTGCTAATGAATGTCAGATATTGGTCGGGAAGGACACTTCCAAATTCAGCATCATGAGCCACAGGGTCCCAATTGTGATGCCTGTGACTACAGAAGTTCTGTGACCAATGGTCCCGCTCTTTCATGTTTCCTTTCCAAAATGCTATATTGCAAACTCTGGGCGCTTGTCTGCTTAATGTGCTCTGAAGACAATTCATCCGTTAGGGATAATCTGGTTAGAAACTGGGGAGATGGTTCTCAGTTGGTAAAATGTCTGCTGTACAAGCATGTGGACCTCATCTCAGAACCCTAAACCTCATGTTGAAAAGCCAGTGTGTTTGTATCTGCAGCACCGTGGAGCACCACATCCTGGAGCTCACTGGCCAGTTAGTCTAGCTCAAATGGTGAGAGCCAGGTTCACCGAGAGACCCAGGTAGAGGGCTGGTGAAATGGCTCAGCTTGTAATGGGTTTGCTGACGAGCCTGATGACCTGAGTTTGATCTTTTGAACCCACATAGCAGAAGAAAAGAACTAATTCCCAAAGACAGTCCCCCCCTCTTTCTCTCTCTTGTGCGTGCGCATGTGTACACACATACACACACATTCAGGCATGCAAGCATACATGCATGGACACATGTGAGGTCTGGTGGATGAAATTTGATAATTTTAATCTTTCATAGACTATATGGAGATAATGAATTTGTGGGACTAATCCAAGCTTATGTCAGTGGACTTCATATAGATAATGTCTCAGGAAATGGGTGGTCCCATGGAGGATATTGGAGGGATTCCCGGGATTCGAGGTGCTAAACAGTTACCCTTTAAGTGCTCAGCATTGGCCCTCTCATTTTTCTCCTTCTCAGGTTAGTTTCCTTCTAGAGTCTCTGTGTTCTGCATCTCCTCTTGTTCTGGAACATTCTTCTTAGATAGGAGGCAGGGAGGTACAGGAGTCAGGATGTGCTATGTTATGGTCAGGATGCTGTTCTGGGAATGAACTTGCTGGAAGAAATGTGAAGAAGCATTTCCCTCTCAGGTGGGGTTTGAAGAACCTCATATTGGAAAGGAAAGGCCTTTCCAGAACCTTTGATGGGAAAGCATTAGTTAGAGACACAAGCGGGAACAGAAGCTTGAATCTTCGGTAAACAAGCACACATAAACTTAAAGAAATATTGGTACTTTGCCAAAATAACAAATCCTATCCTCAAACCTGACAACCAGTAAACTAGCTAAGAACAATCAGAGTTGCATGTGTGTGAACATGTGTGTGAGCATGTATGTGTATGCGTTGGGGCATCTGCTTCAAGAAAAAAATGTAATAAAATGCACATCGCACCTTAGAGGGAATTGTTATGAGGTGAACTTTAAGGCATCTTTGAACAGAAAAGGGGGAGATGTGTCTTCCTTTCACATTATTGAGCAGCCTGTGCATTTGGCTCACACAGTCTTGGTCTTGTCCTTTTTAACATTGGTTAACTGCTTTAATGTACAAAGGACAATTATAGACCCCTCAACTCCCAGGAAAAGTTTAGGCCCTTTGGGAGGAATCTCTGCTAATTGAAGCTAATTACTCGTTTTAACCTGTTCAAACCTTAGAGATGGCTTTAGAGTCTAGTTTCAGGGCACTCAAAGATATGAGCCTTCAAAGGGATTTAATTATTTTCATTTGCCTGCACTTTGCTGCCTGAAGTTTGGCAAACAGCAATTTGTTTTGAGGAATGGCTGGGAGAAAATCATACCCAGTCCAACTCTTCCTGAGCTGTCAGGAGCGTAGGTATTGAATGGCTGGGAGTCTCGTTAAAAAGAATGTCACACATATGTCATGTGCCATGTGCCATGTGCCATATGTCATGATATTACTTTTAGTCATAGTCTGAGTGTGTGAAGTCTCTGGCTCTTGTGCCTTCTCTTGGGTTCCTTCCTCTTGGTTTGTCTTGTCCAACTTCGATGCAATAACTTTATCTTATGTTTTATTTTATTTATTTATTTTATATTTTATGTATGTTATATAATTTGTTATATTTTACTATTATCCCTTAGAAGCCTGTTTTTTTTTTTTTCTAATGGGAGACAGAAAGGGAGTGGATCCAGAGGGGAGGAAGGGGAGGTAGGAAGGAATTGGGAGGAGTAGAGGCAGAGGGAACCATAATCAGAATATATTATTTGAGGCAAGACTCTAGTTCAGTAAAAGCAAAATTGCACATCACGGCTTCTCAGGTGAGAGACAGATGCAGGGGTATAGCTGCTGCTGGTCCACCACCCCACTTGGAGAAGCCAAGAGTTGGCATTTCAAACTGTCATCCCTTTACACTTGGGACTTGGGGTTATCTTTAATTTGTTTATATAAGGTTACACATTTCAAAAAGTTTTAACCACAAGCTCTTTGGTATTTTTGGTTGGGACTGCATTGAATCTATGTAAACATTTATCCTCCATTCTGCAAAATGCGTACCTGTACCTCCAGCTACAAGGGTGTTGGTTTTTTTTTCTTATTAAAAATTTTCAGTTATCAATACGCAAATCTTGGGCATATATTGCAGCTACATTTTCATGTTCATCTAGAGTTTTTATCTCATCTGTATCTCCAGCACAGACTATATCTTAGTCCATGTTAAGCAGCACTTTTGAAAAAAAATTTAATTTTCTATTCCATGGTTAGCATACAGAAATACTGTGTGTATATTCATGCATGTTATATGTGTGTGCATACGTGTGTGCATTTGCATGCAAGTGTGTGTGTGTGTGTGTGTGTGTGTGTGTGTGTGTGCGTTTGTATGTATATGTGAAGGCCAGAGTCTGAAGTTGAGTGTTGTTCTCAGTTATTCTCTACTTAATTTTAAAGACAGAGTTTCTCTTTGGACAAAGAACTCATCAGTTCAGCTGGATGCCTGGCCTGGGAGCTCAGGTCTACCCTCACACTTCCCAACCCCTAAAACTGGGCTTATTGAGGGTACCACTGCTTCTGGCCTGGGCTGGGGCTACAACAAGCACTCAGTCTCTCACAATCTGAGGTGAGCACTGTGCTGACTGGACCATCACCCTAAACGTCTGGTGTGTTATGTGGCCTTATGTATGCTTCTATTTGCTCTGTTCTGTTTTTTGGTTGCTTGTTTTGTTGTTGTTGTTGTTGCTTGTTTTTGTTTTCAACAATGTCTCACCATATTGGTCAGGCTAGCTTGAATATCCTTGAGGCTCTTTGCTATTAGGATGGAGTGCCAGGCATGTGTCCCAGTGCCCTGTCTGGATAATGCTGTTTGGCAGCCCTTCATTCCTGAAGCTTCTTTGCAGACTTTTGGGATAGACACTTTATCTGCAGTTGGGGATAACTTGATCTCTTCTCTTACTGTCTGGATGCTTTTCTTTGCATTAGCCAACCTGTCAAGGATGCGGTCGGTTGAACAAAAGCACTTGACTGCTTTTTGCTCTAGGAATATTTGACAGGCAGTGTTACAGAAGTCTGGGGATAGTGGCTTAGACCCAGTACTCCTTGCCTGTTAACACATTTGGGCTGTGACTTTCATCCTTGCTGTATTGACAAAGGTAGTTTGTGGTAAGTGAGAGGTCCTTTCAGAGTTCAGCTTTAACCTGGCCATTCATTCGGTTGCTGCTTCTGCTGTTCTTCAGCACCCTGGGTGACACCTGCCTCCCTGCTTCCCTGAAATCATGCTAGGGAAAGCAAGAAGCTATCCCTCTCTGATCCCCATTCTTCCCCAGAAATGGGCAGTTTTCTGCTTCAGCAGTCCATGCTTAAATATTCACAGTGTTTCTCTGTGGCTATCTCCTTCTTGGGGGAAAAATGCTGATCATGGGATACAAGTTGTAAGTGTCCTGTGCCCTTCTTTGAGGTCTTGAACCAGGCCAGTGTTTATCGATCTGCCTGGCTTCAGGACACAGTCAATGTCTTGTAACCAGAGCCTTAGGTCAAAGGCTCCACTCTGCAGGGGTGGGGGTGGAGCTGTTTCCAGCACGCCAGCCCAGCTCTTCCCCCTCACTCTCAAAGGACACAAATGCAAAAGGCAGAAAAGGCTCTTAACATAGCTAAACTGTGAAGATGAAAAGCATACACTTCTGGCCCATCTTCTAGGTACCAGAGCAGCTCCAGAATTAACCAGAGGAGGAATTGGGCCAGAGGACAAGAGGTCTGCGTAATTTAGCAGTCTTGGTCAAAGTGCTCTGTACTTGGTCATTGTTTCAGTCCTAGCTCTATACAGGGGCCCAAGAAGTTCTCCCAATTATGGGGAAAAGACAGTTATAAGATTATTGCTCCTGCTTGGAGCTGATCTGTCTGGTGGCTCTGTTCCTAGATTCTTAACTGGCAGCAGGTTTGGAACAATGAAGAAACACTTCAGGAAGTTTTGTGAGGTGGGAAGGGGTTTGGAAAAGCTGACAGGATTCAGCTACCCTTATCTCACTCTTGAGAGGGGATATGGTAGGTGAGATATTACCAACTTATAGGCAGACACTTTGCAGAATTAACATGCTTGTATGTAGCCTGAGGCAGGTAACTGACCCAAACATTAAAAAAAAAAAAAAAGAAATTGTTAAGGAAAATTAAAAAAAAAAAAAAACCTTCAAATGCAAATCACAATTAGAGACTGAAGTTATTCTTTCACAAAGATGAAACTACTGATTGTGTGGTTTTAGAAATCTAAATAAATTAGGTTTTATTTTTCAAAATGTTGCCATATAATTTATAGCAGTCTGTAGAGAGATCTACAGATTAAGCAAGCTGATTATTTAACGTCGTTGACACGGAGTCATATTATGTAGTTCTGGCTGATCTAGAGGTCACAATGTAGACTATGCTGGCCTCAAACTCACAGAGACCTACTTGTCTTTGCCTCCTGAATCCTAGGATCAGAGACATGTGCCATCGTGTGTAGCACAATATGAGATATGCAGTCTTGAATGTGCTGATGCGTATATAAAGTCTACATTGATAGTGAGCATCATTCTTCACCTGGAGGGGAAACAGGCTTTGCCTGCAAATGTATAAATTCCCTCTCTGCATTCTCCACACCCCAGTAACTATTCATCCCTACTGATCTCAATAGCCACTGGAAGTTTTCATTTCCTCCAGAGATGTAATAATGCGTCCTTAAACCTATAAGGTCGTATTCAGTACATGTCTCTATAGGGGCCCCCGATTGTAGTCAGGTAGGATGCTCTAAATTCAATTTTAAAATACACTGCTCTGGAAAGTAAATACAGTGGAGCATGCAACTACAAGCCATCCTCTAAGCTAGCATCGCAGCTACCTGTTTGAAAGAACCTACCTATGGAAGAATGATTTCGATTTAGCCTTTGAATTTGGGGGATTTTTATGTCCATGACAGGCTTAGACTACAAAGATCCATAGTTGGATGAGTTTATCTATTTCAAAGCTATGAAGACTAGACAAAAAAAGAACTACAACTTTTTGTAAATTTTACACCAATTTCGTAAATTTATAGATTTATGTATGGGAACATCCTTATATTTGGTGAACTATGTAAGGTATGGAATATACTTTCAAAAAACGGGGGCCATTCTCGGAAGCATAGAGAATGTGCAAACAGTAAGACCCACGCTCCCACTTTTGTGAATGGTGATCCATTTCCACAACAGTGCAAATTAAGAGATTCATGGTCCTCTTCAGTACCCTCATAGTCAACCTGTACCTATCTATCAGATGCAGTGGAGAGAATAATGGTGAAGGGCAGGACATTGCTTATTTGCTATAACTCTATTAGGAAGATGAGAGGGTTAATAATCCTTTATCTTCTTTTTGGGAATAAGGACATGAGCTTTAAGATTACAGTGAGAAAAAAAGCAAGACGAGTGCACAGTCAGGAGGTCTTGGTGAAGCTGGGATCTGGTTTGTGAAGCTCTGAGAAAGCCTTACTATCTCTTGAGCAATTTTGTTCCCATCATGACATGGCTGTTCCTGCCTAGAGGGACAATTATAATAGAGGAGAATTGCCGACAGGGATCTTTCTTCTTGGCAAGTTCAGGGAAATGACTGGAAATACTCAGATGGCCTCCTAGCTGCACGACTAGGACTTTGTAAAAGACAGAACTTAAGAATGTTTTAATCCCCTCTCATCTTCTTCTCCTCAACCTGGATGGGGGAAAAATCACTGCTTCTTAAGCAATGAATACCCTGTGGACAGATTGGGCAAAAATCTGACCCAATGTAAAGAAGACAGATACCAAATCCAGGTAGAGATACTAAGATCTAGCCTGTGCTTAGCTATCTAAACGCCATCTTTGGTTTCAAGTGAAAATTCCATGTGTCTAGACAAGTACCATCCCAGTCCTACAATCAACATGTCCAACAGACTCCATCATAAATATTTATAAACTAGATCCATCCCTGTCTCTACAGATGTCATCCTTGTCCAAGCTAATAGCATCCCTCTGGACCTCTAACCGACTCTATTTTCTGGCCCCAATCCAATAAACTCTCCACACCATGGTTAGAGTGATCTTTTTAAAAATGTAAATCTGATTATGCCACCACCCTCCGGTTAAAACCTTTCAAAGACTTCCCATTGCTCCTAAGATGAGGCCAGAGTCCTTACTGTGGTTTTCTCCAGACCTTACTTTCTTTGCCCCTGCTTGTGTCAGCCACCTTGTGGTTACTGCCCACTATCGTTTCTCGCTCTCCAACTGCACCTGCCTTCATCCAACACCAAAGCTCTTCCTTCTTTTACGTGGCATAGGTCAATTTGGCTGAATAAATATATATTTGCCTTGTAGCCTAATACTCAAATACCTTGGGTAGAATGGTAGTGGAAGACTTCCCTGACGTCTTCATGTCTAATTTTCCTGCTTGTAACATATGGCAGAGACCTATTGCATTTCTGTAATCAGTAGTATTTATTACGCTACATATTTGATTTCAATAGTCTACGGCTTGCTGAAAGACAGCATACAAGTTTATGATTATTTATGGGACTGGTTTTGAGCATTGGCATTGAGTAGTGGCACTGGGGCATGACTAGAAACACACTGCCACTCTGTCATCTACAGCAGCCTGGGGAGGTCTTTTTTGGAAATCCTCCCTCAGATGAAACTGGGATTCTTGACTTTTCTGCAGGAAGAACTTCGGTAGATGTCAGTATGAAGCAGACAGAATTTAAGCATGCTTTCCAGCATGGGGAGTAATAGAGAATCTCTCAGAGAAAACATAAAACACATTCAAGTCCGGTTGTGAGCTTTTTAAAGGACAATCACTCTCAATGGTATACTCAATAGCTGTGTGTGTGTGTGTGTGTGTGTGTGTGTGTGTGTGTGTGTGTGTGTGTGTGTTACATCTCAGTGTGTTCCTAAGAGATCTTTTATTTTGATAAGCGAGAACATGTAATTATTTCCAATGTGCATTTCAGGATTACAGCTAATGAGGTAAACTTTAGTGGAAATGGGTGCAAGAAAAAGTTAAGGTAATCTTTGCTGCAAATGAAATCATAGTCTTATTTGTTGAGATCCCCAGAACATTGTAGGTTTTTACAGCTAGAAATGGAATAAGGCCATATTCAAAGGTCATCTTGTCACTGCTAATTTAACATCCTTTGAAAAATCTCTGTGTAAAAAGAACACTGTCTCTATGTAGGCAGTCTTCACAACAAATGTTAGCATCACCGGCATTCCTTCAACCAGGCTCTGGAGTGGAATCCTTCCTTTCTCTTCTTATGTTTCCTTGATTTTTTCCCCCACCTTTCTACCCTACATTGTTTACAGGGCTCAAATCAGTGTCTGGTATATTATAGAGCCATGGGACCATTTATAGTCATTTCACTTGTGAGTCACCCTTGACAGTAGTCTGGAGTTGGTGACTCGAAGTAGAATCAGGTCAACAGCATCAACATTGCCCGGAGGCTTGTTAAGAATCTCAGAGTCCAGAAGCTCAGAATTTCCAGAGTTCCAAATCAACTCCCAGCAGTACTACTATTTATATTGAGGTTTAGTGTTTCTATAAAAAGTGTATAGTTAAGTCTCCCTCCCTCCCTCCCTCCCTCCCTCCCTCCCTCCCTCCCTCCCTCCCTCCCTCCCTCCTTCCCTTCCCCTTCCTTCCTTCCTTCCTTCCTTCCTTCCTTCCTTCCTTCCTTCCTTCCTTCCTTTCCTCTTTTCTTTTTGGGACTCATGCACCTTAGCCTGGTCCTAAGCTTGCGATGTTGGTGAAGCTGACCTTGCATTTCCAATCGTTCAGCAACCACCTCCCATGTGGTGGAATCACAAGCATGTGCCACCATACCTGCTAAAGTATACAATTTAATGTGTCACCTCCCATATTGAAGGTAGACCATTTCTAGTTCATACCATGCTGTATTCTTCTCTGTTCTAGTCAATAAGCTCCCAGAGGCCATCACTAACCTTATTTCCACCAATGTTAACTAGTTTGCCAGTGTTTCATGTTCCTGAATTTAGAAGGTGCCACTACACTTGCTTACTGTTTTGAAATTCAATTCATCTTCAAAATGCCCAGGTCTCCTGTGTATGCATCACATTTGAGAAGTACTGACATGGTAAGTTCATGCCGGATGTTGATATCAGCTGACACATGGGTCCTCAAGGATTCTGACTAAATTAGTCTCTGTGAGGCTTAGACATTAGGATTAAGAAAATTCTTAGGGAATTCTAATTTGCAGTTCAAATTGGAAAACACTGCCCTCCTATATCTCCCAAGTTCTGCATTGCATAGCTCTGCCTATCTCCCTGCTCCATGCTGGCAAAACACAGCTATTACCTCTCAGAATGAAGCTGGGTTTTCCCATTGTGGAGTTGCCTGCTTTCTTCTTTACTGCCTTTTCTCCTGTCCAACCTTCCCTAGAGCTTGGAGAAGATGCACTCACGCTATTTGGTAGCCATTATCATCAGCCCACAGGAGCAGTGATGAATGTACTAGAGCTGGCTCTTACTGGCTTGTGATGGAATACGGTAGGATCTGTCCACCCTCAGCTATCCATTCAATGTATCATCTTGGCAACTTGAACGTAGCTGTCATGGGTGTATTTACATTTTAGAAATCTACAAATCAAGTTTTATTTCATCTTCCACCTCTTCCAAGGGAGCTGGATTGCTCTTGTATATTCCCTACAGGTAAACACTATTAGGGAGGAAGAGAAGGAGGGCTTGAACTCACCACGCTTTTCCTTCTACTAGCCTCTGGTTTACCATTTGTCAGGGAAATGGTATGTGTAAGTAATGCTGGTGACACTTGCAGTCATCTATGGGTCCTAAGAAGATGAAGATGTATTTCTTTCATCTCCCTTGGTTAAAAACTCCTAGAAGCTTTTTCCCAATGGTTATGACAGTCCAGTTCTGCTTAAACTTGTCTACACAGGGCTCTGATTGGTTCATGGGAAGGGAGCAGACATCAGCAATGGCCTTCATTCTTGCATTTCCCTCAAGGCTTATGTCTTAGTTAGGGTTTTACTGCTGTTAACAGACACCATGACCAAAGCAACTTTCATAAAAACAACATTTAGTTGGGGCTAGCTTTCAGGTTAGTTTAGTTTAGTCCAGTATCATCAAGGTGGGAGCATGGCAGCATTTAGGCAGGCATGGTTCAGGCAGAGCTGAGTTCTAAACCTTCTTCTGAAGGCAGCTAGAAAAATACTCGCTTCCAGGCAGCTAAGACAAGGGTCTTAAAGCCCACACCCATAGTGACACACCTACTCCAACAAGGCCACACCTACTCCAACAGGGCCACACCTTCTAATAGTGCCACTCCCTGGGCTGAACATATACAAACCATCACAGCTTACCACTGAATCCAGTACTCTCTTGGAGTTCACAGACATGAATGTATGATTGATCTGTTTCCTGTTGATTATTGAGTTCCATGAGTACAGAGTCAAGACCTTTAAGGGCATTGTCTACAGACACCTGCAAGGCAGCAGGCATCCAGGGCTAGAGTAATTCTCGGCAGCTAAAGGGGACTCTGGAGTCAGATCTGTTTTTGAATTCCAGGTCTTCTATTCCTTCAGTGTTCATCTACCAAGAACCTTATCTGAAAAATGAGGGTTAAAATATTTGTGGGTTTATGATGGTTATTAAGATAAAATGACAAAGAAAGTAAGCATTAACCTGACATAATAAAACAGTATCTTAGGTTCAGCTCCAGGAGATGAATTTGAGTTCATGTAGTTTGAGGAATTGTTATAGACTCTAGGTTTATACTTCTCTTAAATTCATGTTTACGTTTTAACCCTTTAACACATTACAAGTAGGATAAGGAGGTAGGAAGATCAGAAGGATGGATGAGTGGGTTTAGTGTCTTTAGAAAACACATCTCTAGCTTTTTTTTGGCCATATAAGTACATAATGGGAAGTCAGAAGTCTGTTGGTGAGAAGAGGGTCTTCCTAGAACCCAACCTGCTGGCACCCTGGCTTCAAACCTCCAATTCCAGAATTATAAGAAATAGTTATCTGTTGCTTGTAAGCTACCCAGTGTGTGATGATTGGTTATGGTAGTCATTGGGTTAAGATGGAGGTTATCCCAGTAAATACTGGGGTGAGGGTATAGAAGGAAAGAGGTAAAGCATATGCTTCTTGGCTGGTGGCTCTGATAAAATACTTTACAAGAAGCAACTCAGGGGAGAGACCATTTATTTTAGTTTATAGTTAGAGTGTAAGATTCATAACGGTGGGGAAGGCAGCAGTAGGAATGGTTCTAGGTCATGGCTTACACATTAGACAACTAGGAATCAGAAAGAGAAAGGGATTTGGCTAGAAGAAGGATGGATAGGACCATAACCCATAAGATCTGCCCACAGTGTTTCATTTCTTTAAGCTAGCTATACCTCTTACGATGCTGTGGCTACCACAAAAAGCTCTATCAGCTTGGTACTGTGTCAACTTGACACAAATTACTGCCACTGGAAAAGGAGAACATCAATTGAGAAAATGTCATAATCATTTTATTGGTTAATTATTGAGGTGGGTTGGCTCAGCCTTCTGTGAGCAGTGCTGGCTCTAAAAGTTGGTACTGGGTTGTCTAAGACAGCTCCAGTAAGTAGCACTTCTTCATGCTTTAGTTCTTATTTCCAGGTTCCTGCTTTGAGTACCTGCCTTAGCTTTCCTTGATGAAGGACTGAATAACTCTGTCCTCCTCCAAGTTGCTTTGGTCATAGTGGTTTTACTATGGCAACAGAAAGCTAACCAGAACAAGTACCATCACTAGTTCAAGTGCATGAGCCAATGGAGGGCATTGCATTATTAGTAACAGACATTTAATTCATCAACTTCTGTCATTCACTGGTAGGCATGTATGGTCAGGGTGTCAGAGGGAAAAGCTCAGGGTTTTGTATATGCTTGGCAAGAGCTCAACTGCTGGGCTACATGCAGGACTCTAGTCACTGGTTATTAATAAACTAGGGCCTCAAGCATCCATGGGAATGAGTGGAGCAGGAACCAGTGGCTATGAGACACACTTGACAAAGAGCTATGGCTAGATGGTAGCTGTTGGAATACAGTTAGGGACCAAAGGAATGCAGGGAAGCACTGACATCTGTGCTGCTCAATAAACAAGTTGTAGCTATGTGTGGAGAATTTCATCATGGAAACTAGTTCATTAATTACTGAGAGGGAGGCAGGATAGTTTAATTAAAGGATTATTAGTTCAGTTCCCAAGGTTCATCCTAGCTCTAATATTCACAAATATTTTATGGCATATTTTTTCTACATGAGCAAACATTGCTGCTTTTATGGATTCATTCATAAGAAACTCTGTGCAGTCTTCTCTCCTTTACTTTGGGAAAGGGGGTTTCATCCTTTCATCTCTTCTGAGATAAAGGGTAGGTTTATTTAGAATCATTGACACAGTGCAAAGGCCCCAGGGTATGATCAGTCAGTATATCTCTCTGGAGTCTTAGCCCAGTCACTGTGTCCACTGCTATTTCTGTGGTCACTAAAAAGAGTACACTCTCCCTGAGTCACCACTGAGGAGAAGGATCTGCTGCCTGGTTATGTTGCACTGAGAGAGGAAGCTTAGTGTTCTGCAGAGGGATTGTCATCAATGCTCAAGTCTACATGCAACCAGCCAAGTCTTCTACCAGCAAACAGGGCATGGGCTGTTGGCTGCTTTGCTATGGATCAGGTGTTCACATTTGAGGTTATCCTGAGCTTTTCTTGTCTTCTCGTCACTGCAGTGATTTGTGGCATGGAGACTCGCTGACCCTCAGGGGATACCTTAGACACGTTGATGTCAACCAGCCAGTTCTGAGGGTTCTGTGTAGCGTTGGTCTCCCAAGTGCAGTGGGTGGCCATTGCCTGGCTTATTTCCCTCAGTCTGTTCTCATGAGTTCTTTTCATGACTCAGACTGCCAACTTGATGGAGAGGGACCCACTAGATTTGTAAAGCACATCTCTGGGAGGGTTTCTTTACAAAAGATTAACAAAGAAAGAACAAAGTCACCCTGAATGTGGGTGGTGCCATCCCTTGAGCTGGAGACCACAGTGCAAAGAAAGGAGA
>JANHMN010000020.1:5263840-5301825 GCA_030674055.1 Rhabdomys pumilio | reverse complement strand
AGGAGAAAGGAGAAAGGAGAAAGGAGAAAGGAGAAAGGAGAAAGGAGGAGAAAGGAGAAAGGAGAAGAAAGGAGAAAGGAGAAAGGAGAAAGGAGAAAAAGGAAGGAGAAAGGCAAAAGGCTGCTAATGTAGCCCTCCTTCTCTTTGTGCCCCACCTCCTTTCCATCCAGTATGATGTGTCCTACGTTGCTGGGTCTCCTGCCATGAAAGACCGAAGCTATCAAATCCAGGAGCCAAAATACCTTCTCTTAAGTTGTTTTGCTAAGGTATCTTGTCATAGGGGCAGATCTGACCAGCACAATGCCATCCATCCTTGTCCCCAAATTTAAGAGACAGTCATGTCAAATCTGCAGAATGATGTCCATTTTACTTCACTCTGAAGCATGTTTTACCCATAAATAAGGCACCGGTATTGAGATATTGATCTACTTTACAGCTGGGTAGATGTTTAGATGAAAAATGTTGGGGCTCTGAAAATTGAGTGACGATTGTGAACGTTAAAGAGCTCTTCTTCAGGGCTGGTGAGATGGCTCAGTGGTTAAGAGCATTTGTTACTCTTGCAGAGGACCTAGGTTCAACTCCCAGCACCCTAATAGTGGCTCACACCATCGGAAACTCCAGTTTCAGGGGATCTTGTGGCCTCTCTGACCTGTACAGGCACCCAGCACACATACCGTGATGGACACACATGCAGGCAAAATACAATGAATAAATCTGATTTTTAAAAAAAATTGATGAGGTCTCCAATAAATTAGATTACCCAACCTAAGTCCTGTGGCTTCCTATCAGAGCAAAGAATTTATGGTCTGTGTATTTTGTAGATGCAATGTGGCATTCTAGCAACTGAACTCTCTCAGAATATAAATGCAAATGTAAATTAGTTCTGCCAGGTTTTGTGTTTTAAATTGAAACACACAATTTTTTTTTTTTGTACATTTTAGGATCATCCTACTTACAGAGAGAAATAGCTACACCTTTTTTTTTTTTTTCCCCTCTTAAGTTTAGAAAAATCCCGTGGACCAGAATTTACTCTTAACATCCTAAACTCAGGTGCTTGAGAAGTTAGAAATTTACAGGAAATCGAAAATTCACCCAGAATGCTACTTATGTTTTGTATGCGTTCGACATTCCCTGGTTTTAAGATTTAGAAAGATTGTTGAAGTGGCTTAGAAAATAAAAGTGGTAAGACAATTAAAGACAGAAAATAATCAGTTTCTCTTTTCCTTTTGTTTAAAGGTTCTGTTTGCTCAACACAACATGAAGTAGCACTTTATCAAAATCATAAGATTTCAGAATATCCACAAAAATAGTGTGGCTAGAGTATTTGTGTGTGTGTGTGTGTGTGTGTGTGTGTGTGTGTATACACACACACAAATAGTATCTATCTATCTATCTATCTATCTATCTATCTATCTATCTATCTACCTACCTACCTATCTATGGTCTGTGTATTTTGTAGATGCAATGTGGCGTTCTAGCAACTGACCTCTCTGAGACTATACATGCAAATGTAAATTAGTTCTGCCAGGTTTTGTGTTTTATCTACCTATCATCTCTCTATCTACAAACTATCTGACCTCAAGCCAGTTCAAGGTCACTGGATAGTATAAGCATGCATAACAAAGAAAATTCTGGTCTTTTAAAAAGCAGTACATTTTAACGTATAACCTAAGCATATTCATTTAAGCAAAGAGCAATAGCACGCTATCAACAATACTAGCAGTAAAGACTATAAATAATTTCCCGGTGACTCTGAGTTAGCCATGAACTCTAATCCAGGTAAAGGATAAGAGAGGAAAAAAAGCTCATGACGAGTGAACAAATAGCAGTTGCATCTGAGAAACCCACTGTCCCCTTTACGTTACTTCATTTTCTAAATGTAACATTTCATTTTCTCAAGTTACAGGACCTGCCTCATGCTTGTATCCTGCGCTTGTGAAGTACACGGCGAATACCTACCTGCAGATTGACTAGACT
The DNA here is from genome assembly GCA_030674055.1 of Rhabdomys pumilio. NCBI lineage: Eukaryota > Metazoa > Chordata > Mammalia > Rodentia > Muridae > Rhabdomys > Rhabdomys pumilio. Next base: position 5,299,848 of record JANHMN010000020.1, on the reverse strand, counting down.
CCCGTGAATTCTAATAGTCTCATTAACTTAATCTCTCAGGATAAACTTATTTATGCATTTGCAACTGCTTTTGTTGAGTTATGTGGCACGTGTAAGACACTGGATTAGCCTACGTTGTTCTTTGTTAAGAGCTCTGAATGGATATATTTTTAGTGGTAAGAGCTCTGAATGGATACATTTTTTAGTGGTAAAACAGTTTACCTTGTAAGCTAGTTTGGGAAATGACAGTAACTGAAATAAAGGAGGAAACGTCCAGAGCCTCCAGCAATCACACAAATGATCCATTGAAATACATTTGACTGATAAAGGTTGCTCGTGTTTATAGTTATAACATGTAGCATTTTGATATACATATGTGGATTAGACGATGTTTAAAACAGGACCGAGATAGCTCTCGCCAGGTCATAGATTTCATTCGTGGTGAACCCATTCACAATCATTTCCTCACCACATTCTTGTTGAGTTTTTGAATATTTCTAACATATGTACATGTATCTTGGCCATACTCGCCTATACTGGTTCCCTTAAATTCTCTAAAAGTTTCCCCCAAAATATCTTCCCCTAAACTTTTCTTTCCTTCTTTCCTCTCTCCCTCCCTCCTTCCTTCTTTCCTTTCTCCCTTTCCATTTGTTTATTTCTGTTAGCCCAACTCTAACCAGCATTACCCATATGCATGTACATGAGTGTGCACTCATCCGCTGAAGCATGGGAAACCAAACAGTGACCTCCCCTAAAAAATGAAAAATGACTCCGCTATTTCCAGCTGCTACTACTGCCAGTAGCTTCTCAACCAGGGTTCTCAGCCAGGGGTAGGGCCTTGGTAGCCCCTCCCCAATCCATGCTGGCACTTTTTTTTTTTAATTGGATATTTTATTTACATTTCAGATGTAATCCCCTTTCCCCATTGCCCCCACCCCCACCCAGGAACCCCCTATCCTATTCCTCCTCCTCCTGCTTTTATGAGGATGTACCCTCACCCACCCTTCCACTCACATCTCCCCACCCACGATTTCCCCCACACTGGGGTGTCTGGCCTTCACTGGACCAAGGATTTCTTCTCCCACCTATGCTTGACACTGTCATTCTCCACTACATATACAGCTGGAGCCATGGGTCCCTCCCTATGTGCTCCCAGGCTGGTGATTTAGACTCTGGGAGCTCTGGTTGATTGGTCTTGTTGCTCTCCCCATGAGGCTGCAAATCCTTTCAGCTCCTTCAGACTTCTCTCTCACTCCTCCATTGGGAACCCCATGATCAGCTCAATGGTTAGCTGTGAGCATCCGCCTTTGTATGTTTCAGGCTCTGGCAGACCTCTAAGGAGACAGCTATATCAGGCTCCTGTCAGCATGCACTTCCTGGCATCCACATCAGCATCTACCTTTGGTGACTGCACAAGGGATGGATAACCAGGTGGAACAGTCTCTGGATGGCCCCTCCTTCAGTTTCTGTCCCACTCTTTGTTTCCATATTTGCTCCCATGAGTATTTTGTTACTCCTTCTAAGAAGGACTAAAACACTTTTAACTGGCTTGATCTTGTGTGGGTCTTGTGAAGGTAATCGTCTTTGTTTTTCTCCATTGCTGTTGAAAGGACTGTCTAGATAGCTGAGGCACAGCAGCATAGCTGGTTTCTGTTGCTGTATAGGGTGGTGGTAGGAGGGGTTAAGTATCATCACGGGAAAGTGACAGATGCTTTGATGGGATTTTCAGCCTGGCATGCCCCTTAAGTTTCAAGTTCTAGTTGAGGTGTGAGGTTCTCTTTTCTTGTGCTGCTTTTCACAGTCCCAAAAGAAGGTGTCGGGAAGCTAATTAATATTGTATTTCATCTGTTACTGTAAAGGGAAGACTGTGTCCTGCTTGGATGAAGTAAAACATTAGCCAGTGTGCTAAAGAGTTCCTCCCAGGGACTCGCTCTATGATGTAAGGCAGCTTTGGGGAAATGTGTGCTTCTCACCTATTTGGTGCTGCAGCGAGGCTATTGCAGAAAGGAGACTCTGATCTTCAGATTCCTCTCGCAGAGCCTCCTTTACTTTCTTCTTTTGATTCCAACATATTTTAATGCTTTTGCTTAGAACAATCCATTTGTATCTGACTTGCATTTCCACAAAGATGATGAAAGAAAAGTATAAGTTTTTCCTTATAAAGTAGCCTCATTAAAATAATATTTTCATTTAATATTTTAGTGTCTAATTTGTTCATATGTCTATGATACTTTATATATATATATATGCCAGAGGTCAATGGTGGGTGCCTTTCTCAGTCTCTTGCCATTTTAGTTTTTGAGATAAAGTCCCTCACTTCACCTAGTGCTCACTTATTCAACTAGCCTGGCTAGCTATCCTGCCCCTGGACTCCTCTTGTGTTCACAACCATAGGATTACACCTGTGTGCCACCGTGCCTGGCTTTTACATGGGAGCTGGGGATCGAACTCAGATCCTCCTGCTTGCATGGAAAGCACTTAATTGACTGATCCATCATCCCAGCCCACCTAATATTTAGTGTTTTGGAGTGTTGGACCTCTCAAATATTTAGAAGCCAACCGCCAAGTCCTCCCCCAGTCATCACACAGCCAGATCACCATACAGGCTCTTACTCAGAAGTAATTCACTCCATCATCGGTGTGTTTGTCCCCTGAGCTTGCCTCACTTACATTTCCCCTTGAATTTCCTGGCAGTCACCTCAGAGACAATGCTAGTAGAGACTTGAAAGTCTCCCTTCTCATCTTTGGTACCCCCTTGTCACCTTCACTGTCTTGAGAAAACAAAAACCCCAATGTTTTCTTCTTTTGTCATCTCAAACCCACAGTGGGAACTCTGGGAGAGAAAGTAGGTTAGGAATTTTAACTCAGCTTTCTGTTCTCATTGTGTTTTTGTCCTTTCTCTGTTTCTCTATAAACCAAACATCTAAAAAGAATTTAAAAATCAATCATGAACATAATATTAAAAACATAAAACCATGTAAGTCTTCCTCCAACCCCAGACTATTTATTTCCTGGGGTGTTAGCATCTAGGCTGGGTTAGTGGGAAGCTTAAATGAGGCTTCAAGGGTAGAATGTTACAGTCTCACAGGGAAAGGAGCAGTAGGTAGAGTATTTTTGCAGGGATTGTTTTGTCTTTTTTGACTAAAACTGACAACTTGCTTTCCACTTTGCAGTCTAAGTCATCTCTGTCACAGCTGTGTCATGTGCAAGTGTTAGCATCTCTTTCCAATACCCTATCCTCTGTCCAATCAATGAATGCTCCCATGGCTTCCTTTCTGACTTGTGCTTACGTGATCTGTGGTTATGAACCAGGCTGTGATACTTATCCTTACTGAATTCCATTTCCTCATAACCTGGCTTGTTTGTTGGATGAGTTCTGTATACACAAGACAAGCATGTCTACGCATGGACAAACACCTTTAAAACCCACTGTATACTTAAGCATTAGAATGTGCGGTCTGTTCTTTAATTTCCTTTCCTTATACAGCCACTTAGGATAATGACAGGTATGAAACCATCTCAGTCTTGGGCAGTCACCTTTGATTTTCTTTTTATAGGACTGAATCTGCAGTGCTGGCATTTATGCCTTGTAGAAGCAGCAAGCAGAGTTTTCTCTGGATACAAGACAAGCTGGGCTAGGGAGGTTGGAGTAGGCCGTGCAGAGATTTCTTGTAGTCTTACCCAGCAGTTGAGGCTGGTGGGAACAGGGGTTGCCTATGTGTAATGAATGTAATCCCTCCTCCTCAGAGTGAGGGACTGGACATCTAGGGGTAGCCAGTCTCTAGCCTAGTTGACTCAAAGTCAACGTACAAAAAAGGAAAGATTTATTTTGGCTCATAGTTTGGGAAGGTTTAGTGCATGGTCGTTTGACCTCATAGCTCTTGGGCTTATGGGTAAGTAAGCACATGATAAGAGAGAGTGACATTGTACAGCATCCAATCTCTTTATGCCCAACCCAACAAAAGAAAAGGAGGGGCCGGAGACCAGCTGTCCCCTCAGGAGCCTGACCCCACTGAGTCCAAGACTTCCTAGAAGACCCTACCACTCAGAGTTTCTGTCTACCCTAGTAGAGCCCAGCTGAGGCTTAAGCCTTTAGTTTATGGGACATTGGAAGCTTCTGAGATTAAGTCTATAGCCCTTCAAGTAGGCGGCAGGAACCCCTCGCTTACCATCCAGGGCTTTTACTATCACACTGTGAAATCTGTGCTTCCATCTCTGACTCTCCTACAGGGTGTCTTCCCCGCTTATAATTTCTCCTCTTGATCTTAACCAGGTTTTCTTGACTTGCAGTCTCAGAGTTGAAAGGGACAGGTACAAACCATCTTATCTAACCTCAAGAGCCTAGTTAAAGTTTGACAAGCAGTTCCTCCTTGCAAGAGAGACTATGCCAGTCCCTTCTCCAGGGCCCTCATTCAATTGTTGATGGCTTCAAAGCCACTGGTAAGACTTAATGATGTAACTTTCCTTTTGAGGAACCCCCCCATTCCTGTATTTCTATTTTGCATCCCTTTTGAGAGGATACAAGGCAGACTGACCTGGTCTTATTAGCATAGCCTGGGGGAGGGGGAGCAGGCAGACACCTTTTACTGCCAGCGGTAACTAATGAATCAGTTCATTCTGAGTTGGCCCTTTTCTCATTAGAGGAAGAGAAGAGAGATGCTGCTTTGGTGTTCTGTCTCAGGTAAATCTGCTTCCATATGAGCAACTCATCTGTCACTGTCATTTAAGCTGGGAGTCTTCTACTGAGGAGAGATCAGGAAGTTGGCCTGTATACGTGCTAGGTGTGTACTTCTGTGAGTTACCTATATATGCATATACTTACTGCATATGTGTATGTGCATAAACAGATACACACATGTATGTATAAACAAGTATGCGAGCAATAGATTTTACAATGTCTAGTTGTGAGAGAAAGCAGAAGTTAAGGGCTTTTATGAACCTTTTGTGCAGAGAAACAGAAAGCTATACAGAGACCTGAGAACAGGTTCTGGCAAAAGCAAATGTCTCTCATCCTAAAATAATAAGTGTTCAGTGGGATAATTTATTTCTAAATACCCTCTTTACTTCATAATAGATTTTAATGATGGCCCTTCCCCTGTCTGTTTACATGGGGGGAACCACCAAGGAAACCAGTTGCTATGGTAATTGAAGACCAACTGGTCCAGTTCTGTAGTTTTGGATAACCTACTTTGAATAGTTGAGGTGAGGGGCCTGGGAGTGTTGACCTTGTGACTTGGTGTCTTGCTGATTTGTGCCCAATTCTTAAAGTAGAAAGATTAGCGCTACACTTGGTGAACCAGTTTTGTTATTTTTATTTTTTTTTATAAGAAAAAGTTTTCATATGTGTGGTGTGTATTGTATCAGTGTATGTGATTGCATATGTGTGTAGGAGCATGTGAGCATGTGTGTGTGGGGTATGCTGCAAGTTCTTCCTTACTCTCCTTCCACTTTATCAAGGGAGAGTCTCTTGCTGAACGTAGAACTTGCTGATCTGACTAGTCAGACTGGCTGTTGAGGTCCACACTGCTGGGCTTGGGGGCCACTGTGTCCCTGTCCAAGCTGCTGCTCCTGTCCACGGGTCAGGGTCTAGCAAGAGAGAGAGTGGGGATGGAGGGGCAAGGGACATGAAGAATGGAGACAAGACAGGGTGTATGATCAAGTCCCTTTTATTGAAAGGAAGTCCGGGGTATTTAAATGCTTTGCCACGTGCCATGTAGGCGTGGATATCATGTGCCTTGCAGGCATGGATATCAAGTGCGTCTTGCAACCTGGGGCACTAAACAGCAAAACAAGATGCGTGGGATAAACAAGATGTTTATCAGAGTGTGCTCAGCTGTTGTAGGCTGTTGAAAAACAAGTCTCTTGTCAGGGTATATGGCCTGAGATGGCTGCAAAGATGATAGCCACTTTCTACTAGGAGTCGGCTTCCAACAGCTGGCCAGCTTGTTGCAGAGATTCTCTTTCTCTCCTTCTTAGTGCTGGGATTAAGGTGGCCACTATGCCTGTCTGACTGTCCATAGGTTCTGGGAATCTGAATTTTGGTGAGCACTGCAGGTACTTTATCCACCGAGCCATCTCCTAGGTTCCAATAAATGTTTCTAGCACTTCTACTTTTCTCAGGTAATTGCTAAGTGGATACAGATATGGAAGGAAATTGACCTAAGAGACACAGCTTCATGCTGACTCTTCCATTCTTAAAACTCATCAAAACATTCCATCCAGATTTCTTTGGCATGGTCATTCCATGTGGGAGAAGCCCATTGGCCATGCAGCACTGTTGCTGGGATCAAGTTTCGTGGGTTGGAGTGCCAGCTTTGCCACCAATTCCACTGTGAGACTTTAAGAATATTACTTAACCTTCTTGATCCTCAGCTTTCTGTCTTATCTTAAGGATACTGACATTATAATATTTATTATTTAGAGCTATACTGAATATTAAGTTGATATATATATATATATACACATATATGTGTATATATATACACACATATAAACATACATACATACATACATACATACATACACACACATACACACACATACATATACATATATCTGTATATGTATGTGTGTATATAATATATATATGGTGTCTACAAACATGATAGATCTTATTGCCACTCATTTTAGTGACATTATTACACAGATTCTCACTGGGTAAAAATTAATATTCTCTCCATTTCTTACTACTCTTAAATAGACTCTGGGAGAATAAGAACAATTTAATCCATGAAAAACAGGGTGGATAGAACGTTGAAACAACAGATCAATTTCTGAAATCATCTGAAAGTCTTCTGAGACCCTCTAGTTTTTCCTTTCTCTCCTGAATTTGGGGTCTAGCCTTGGTGGTGGTGGTGTTACCACTAACCAGTTCTATGGAGTGCTTCCCTTAGCTATCACAAGCACTGAGTCTGGGGATTTTGGAGCCATAAGTGAGTTGAGGAGAATGCATACATTGATAGGAAGTGATGGGAAACTGACCTTGGGGTGTAGTCTTTACCATGACTCAACATTGGGAAACACATACAGCACCTTACAAACGAGTTCTTAAAACTTCACTCTGGGGCTGGAGAGATGACTCAGTAGTTAAGAGCAATAACTGCTTTTCCAGAGATCCTGAGTTCAATCCATAGCAACCACATGTTGACTTACAACCATCTGTAATGGGGTCCAATGTCCTCTTCTGGTGTGTCTGAAGATAGTGACAGTGTACTCACATACATACAATAAATAAATCTTAAAAAAGGCAAGAGTTCCAATCTCCACTTTCCAAAGACATAGGAAAAAGCTGGGGGCTCACACAGGAATACATTAAAAGTCAGATTCTATGTGTGTCTGCTTTGTGGGAAGGCTTTTTTCAATTTAGAATGCTACACTGTTGAATCCATTGGGAGCATTGGATCCTACCTTCCCGAGTATAGAGGAGGAAGCATGCCGTGTCTAACATGAAGTGTCAACTGGACAGAGTTGAGGATCACTTGGGAGAAAAACATCTGAGAGTAGCAATGAGAAAATTTCTAGACTGAGTTAACTATGGCTAACCCACCATGGGTGACACCATTGCATGGGCTGGAGTCCCGGGCTGAATAAAAAAGAGAAAGCAAGTGGAACACCAGCATCCATTTCTCCCTGATTCCTGATGATCGGCACAATGTGATCAGCCACCACACTCTGTGCTGCTGTGACTTCTGTCCATAATGAACTGTACTCTCAAACTGTGAGCCCAAATAAACATTTCTTTCTTCAAGTTGCCTTTCCTCAAGAAATTTGTCACAGAAAGTAGAAAGATAGTAAATACAAAGAACTCTAGAAAACATGAGTGGCTTACTCAAGGTTGACAGAGAAAACCCAAAGCAAGACAGACTCTCAAGTCACCTCGGGCCTGGCCTAGAGTTGCCTACAGTAGCAACACCATTAGGACCAGAATCCTATTCATTATCTGTCCTCTCCTCTTTATCATCTGCTACCAGGTCTTGATCTCATCTGATTCCTGACACTGATAGAGGATTATCCTTCAACATAAAGAATATGAGAGGCAGCTTCATGTGGGTCCAAAGTCTAGGGGCCATATTAAAATTGGAGAGTGCAAAGGGAAAGATGAAGAAAATACCCAGAAGATTACGGTTTTATAAATAAATCCCAATAAATCCCACTGTATTATTTAAGTCTATAAGAAAGACATGTAAGTTTTTAAGGGGTAAAGGGATTATGGTTTTCTCCTTAAAGATTATTGTAGTGGCTGGAGTCTTTGGACTCAATGGAGCCTTGGACAACTAGAAGAGCAGGCAACACATCACAGTTCCAAGTTATAAGGAAGATTATTGCAAATGCTTTTCTATCCCTTCTATGGAGACATATAACCTGGATATATGTCCAGGTTAAATAAACTTGGTTTGTTTTTGGCCTAAGCAAGCAAGCAAGCAAGCAAGCAAGCAAACAAGCAAACAAGCAAACAAGCAAGCAAACAAAACAAACAATAGAACCCCAAACAACAACAAAAAACCCTTAATAGATGTAAAATTCTAGCATTTGCAAGCCTATATTAAAAGAGATCTTACAAATTATGTCTTAGAAAAGATCTTCTTGGGAAACTTGATCTACTCTCTATATAAGAAATTCAGCTATTAAAAGATTACCATCTTGGGACTCAAGTTTACAGACAAGACTGAACCTCATGTTTCAGGTATCCCTAACAAGTGGCCAAATATAGGAGTAAATCTCTAGGCCAGCCTCGCTGCCACACGGAGCAAAAGAACCATCTGTAGAGTGTGTCTCAAATTCCTGAGCTCTAAAAATCCCAAGATACAATAAGATAGCTGCTGTTTTATTCCAATCTGTTTTGGGGGAAGTTTAAAGCAGCGCTGTGTAATTGAGACATTCTCTAACTTTCTCAAACTGGTTATTTCCAAGCATCCATTCTACCATTCACATTTTTAATAGGGAGTAACATCAACTGTCATTAACCCATATACATACATATATATTATATATATATGCATACATACTCATACATATGGCTTTACGTTTCTGATTCTGTAAAAATAAAATAAAATAAAATAAAATAAAATAAAATAAAATAAAATAAAATAAAATATCTAGCCAGATAATGAACTGTAATGTGGAGTTGTTGACCTCCAGGGCAATTTTGATTTTCAGAGGTAGAGAAATCTGAAGAGTCAGTGCCCTACAGAACTGTGACAGAATCTAGAGAGTGAAGAAAAAGGCAAAGAATATAAATCTATCCTCTTAAGTTGTCTTGGAATAAAAACTTAATTAAAAAAACTTTAACACATTCTATGCTCCTTACTCAAATGCTTCATCGAGACAAAAATCCTAGGGGCTGGAGAGTTGGGTTAGCAGTTAAAAGCATGCATTGCTCTTGCAGAGGACCTGAGTTCAATTCCTAGAACACATGTGGGAGGGCTCACAACTGCGTGTAACTCCAGCTCCAGGATATACGACACTTTCTTCTAGACTCAGCATCTGTACATATGTGCATATACTCTCACACAGATACACAATTAAACATAAAATAGATATTAAAAACCAATATATTTGTATTAAGCTAAATGGTGAGGTTAGACCACTTTTAAACAGAAAGTCCAACAAGCTAATGGGCAGTTAGTGAGGTTTGATGGAAAGCAAACTTATTAAGAAGAGTACTAAGCATAGTATTAAGTACATAGTACTAAGTACTAAGCATAGTACTGGTCCAAACACTACAGAGGTTTGTTTCCCAGTGTAACGAGCAAGTGCTGCGTCTCTGTGACTTAAGAGAAAATACTTTCTTGCAATGGCTACCAGTAGTATATGGGAAAAGAAACCTCCACTCATCAGACTGGCTCAGACATACAGCATCACTGAGATTTTACAATAGCATATACTCCAAGGCCTTGGGAACATTGGGAAGGAGTCTGGGCAACTCATATAAATGATGCTTAAAAATTGCCTGAAAATAAAGTAGGCAACCTCTGTTCTAGTTACTGGGCAAAGTGAAAGTGAATTATGTGATTCCCCCTTTAGTCTGAAGAGAGAGAAGTTTGCCTGGGAAAAGAGGAACTTGAAAACCCTGTGAGACAGCAGCAGGCACAACTGTATGTGCCTGTTACAACATAGGCACTTGGAGAAGCATGGAGTCTTTCAAAAACCCATACCTAACTTTGATGGTGCTGGGGATGGAAGTTAGGGGCCATACACGTTATGTGAGTGCTCTACCACAGATGTAGGTCCCCAGCTTCCAACAAATAAATAAAACCCATTTTGCAGGTAGAAAACAGGCCTATAGGGGCCAAACACCTTCCAGGGTCCCACAACAATGGAAGAAGACAACGTGCAACCCACGTTCTTATATTCAATATCAAAGTGTGGGCTGTTTGTTTTGGCATGGTGCTTATTAAGAATACCCGAGCCCTTTAGGAATTAGCAAGGTCAAAAGGAAGTGAAGGGAATTTAATAATTATATTTGCATTCAGGGGTCACTTTCATCTTAATAAGGCGTTTTGCCTCTCCATAGACCTGTGCTCTGAAGTGCACTGGGATGATTAGTGAGCTGCAGAGTCCCCACTGTGTTCAGATCAGGAAAGAGCTTCCAGTGTCCTTGTATAGTTTAGTGCACCCGAAGAAAGAGGAGATAAATATTTTAAGGAAAGGCTTCTAGGCACTTGAAGGGTATACTTATAAATTAATACAGAGTGTATTTCTTGACACTTGAACAAGGTGTTTTTTTTTTTTTTTTCAAAAAAAGTATTTCTTTTATATAGCCGGTAGAAAAATCTTGGAACTTGTTTAAATATAAATATATGTTATTCCAAGCAGGATTTGGAACCATTTAAAATGACGATTTTTATTTTTTCTTTTTGAAATAGGGACTCTGGGAAGCTGCCAAAAAGCTACTTTTATTCTCAGGAAAAAAATGTATTTACATGCTGGGAGGGTTTTTTTTTTTTTTTAATAGTTTCAGTATAGACACGTTTTCTGCCACAAGCCCATCCGTTTTCTTAAGATATTGTGGTTTAGGTAAACCTTCAATTATAAAAGCCCATGCTCCTGTCCCAGCCTTCCTCCAAACCCAGCTGCTGACTGAATGGGAAGAGGAGACACCGAGAAGCATCTACCCTATGATCTTTGTGGCTGTCACTCACGAAAGTGGGCTTTGTTTTGCTCTGGGGTATCAGCACAATTTTATTTTATTTTATTCTTTCAAATGCTGTCACTGTTCATCACATGTACACTGAGCTCAGAGGAACCAAGAGGGGATCAAATGCCGAATGAAAATAAAAGAGGGGACTGATTACTGCTGACAGATCTGGCCCCTGGAGCAGTGGCTGACACTTGTAGCCACTTTAGAGGGAAGGGAGCGTTGTCTGATCATTTAGTCCTGATGGATATCAGACACTTGTTAAGCATGAAGAAACAGAAACCACCCACGTTGCACCCAGAAGTCAGTGTTTGCTTCTGCTCCTCTCCTTTCTCTCCAGTTCTTAAAATATTTCCACCCTCTTCTTACGTGGGTCTTTGAGGAATGATATGGTTATTCCAGCAGGACTAAGCACTTGTAGTTTTTTTCCTTCAGCCAGTTATAAATCTCTGTATTAATTGGCACCCACTAAACACAAAAGCTTCTCTGGCCAAAGTAGTTGATAGTTGATAGCATGGCAGGCAGGGCTAGTTGACAGCTATACATGTAAGAGTTTAGAAGACAGTTTGGCAAAAGCATTTTTAGTTCAATGTTGAATAGGTACATTCATACAATGTGTTATGAATACAATGTGTGGGATTGACAAACCCTAAATTAAAAAAAGTTTAGCCACAATGAAAAGACAAGCAACTTGCTGTGGGATTGTAGAAAAAGACAGAGCAGTTTGAAGAATAATTAGGACTTTTCGGGGTTAGAAGAGAGATGCAGTCAGAGAAAAATTGCATAGGCAGGTTGTGTGCATATGCATGGAATTCTGAGATCTTGAGAGAGGACATCACTTTTTTAATTAAATATTGTTTGTGTCGGAAGCTAATAAAGCTTTCATAAAGGGTAAATTCCAGTGCAGGGAACAGCAGCGGAGACCTGTTACATAGTTGCTGACAAAAACATCTTGAAAACAAAGGATATTTTCAAATGAACTCTCCAGACCTTGGTACCTTCAGGGATAATGAATGAATGACTAGTGGATGAGGGACTCTAGTGTGGCCAGTTGGGTGGAAGAGAAGCTGATGAGCTGATGAACATTTTGGAAGTAGTGTGGGAAAGACTTGGTGATAGGTATCTAATACTAAGTCTGGGTTGAGGAAAGGGAGATGGGAGATGCACATTTGTTCTGAGATATTTAGTTTGTGCAGTTTGGTGATGTCACCTCTGTGATTCCCTGTTCTTTTATCTGATGGTCTTCCTTCAGGACCACTTTTTGAGGATTATAGTGAGGGATCATGGGGCTTATTCCTGCCTTTCATCTCTGAAGTGTGGGTATTGCACACTAGGAACAGGCAACAGCGAGGGGTAGGATGGTGCTTTGGGGGAGATCAGGGCTTGTTTCCTGTGACATCCATGTCACATCCATGTCACATCCATGTCACATCCATGTGAGTGCATCTCATCCATCTACAGACTTCTGAGCATAAGAAGTCACATGCCACCTCCATCTGTTCTAAATTATGGCGGCCAGGCTGACCTAGTTGCAATCAACTCTGTGGATTGAAAAATAATAAATCAAATTCATCGCAAAGATAAATATTGTCAGAAGGCATTATCAGCATTTTCCAAGCAATAAGAATTTCTGAATGTGATTAAATATCCATTTTGTGCTAATTAGCATAAATCAATCCCTCCTTTTCTCTCATATGCTTAACACAGCGTGTTGTAGGGCTGGTGGTTCTTTCAATGCCATTTCTGGGCTATTTTAATGACCTGCGTTTTCAGAAGAACCCAATAATATGAGCTACTACTTGAATTTGTGATAGTGTTATAATATCTGAAATAGATATCTATTTGAGAGATTTTCTCAAGGAGAAATTGTATACCTCAGGTCGACCTGTGGGAATGACTGTGGAGGACTGATTGTATTGATTGTGTCGAGTGAGGCTGAAGTCCTGCCCATTGTGGGTAGCAGTGTTTGATGGGTTTGGGTTGTGGAATGCTTAAGTGTGGATGGGGCTCCACACAAGCGAGCATGCACGAATTGATTCTTTTTCTGTTCTCAACTGTGGATGTGACTAGATACTCGACGCTCCTACTTTCTTTCCCTGAAATGATCTCCTGTAACCTGGAACTGTACACTAAATGAACCTTATCTCTTGAAAGTTGCTTTTGTTAGGTGACTTTGGGAGGGTGTGTGTGTGCATAAGGTAAGGTCTCACTCTGCAGTCCTGGCTGTCCTGGAAATGGCTATGCAGACCAGGTTAGCTTTGAACTCAACTCACAAAGATGCACCTGCTTCTACCTCCCCCCTGAGTCCTGGGATTAAAGTCACTCACCACTCTCAGCCCTTCTCAAGGTGTTTTATCACAGCGACAGAAATGAAACCAGGGCAGACTCTTGCTATGAATTACGTTTTCTGAGGAGGAGAAATGGTGCTTAGAAGCAGGTGGACCTGACCAAGGTCGCACAGCTGGAATGCATAAAGGCTGAAGCAGTGTCCTAAGTCTCTTATTTCAAAGGCTGGGAAAGCGCGGTGTCTCTCAAACACCGATCATCCCCGAGTCACATGGAAGGCTTGCTGAAGCAGCTTTGAGCATCATCTATTCCCAGAATGCTCTGGATCAGCAGTTCTGGGACAGGTCCTGGAAACAGACATTACAGGAAGGCTCTTTTTGTTAAAATTAATTATTTTATTTAGTTATGTCCAAAATGTTGCCCCCTCCTGGTCCCCCCCTCAGACTTCTTTCTCCCATCCTCTCTCTCCTTTCCTTCTGAGACGGTGCCTTTACCCCCCCCTCCCGGCATTCCCCTTCCCTGGCACATCAAGTTTCTACAGGATTAAGCTCATCCTTACCCACTGAGGCAAGACAAGGCAGTCCTCTGCTATATGTGTGACAGGGGCCTCAGACCAGTCCATGTGTGCTCTTTAGTTGGGGGCTTAGTCACTGGAATCTCCCAGGGGTCCAGGTTAGCTGACACTGTTGGTCTTCCTATGGGGTTGTCATTCCCTTCAGTTTCTTCAAACCTTCCCTTAACTCTTTCATAAGGGTTCCCTACCTCAGTCCAATGCTTGGCTGTGGGTATTTGCATCTGTCTCAGTCAGCCACTGGTATAACCACTCAGAGGACAGCCATGCTAGGCTCCTGTCTGAAAGCACAACATAGCATCAGTAACAGTGTCAGGGTAGGCTAGTCACTGGTCAGCCATTTCTTCAATCTCTGCTTCGTTTTTGTCCCTGTATTTCTTTTAGACAGAGCAATTTGGGGTCAAAAATTTTGTCCCCATCCCTCCACTGGGGGCTCTAACTAATGGAGGTGGGCATTTTGGCTAAGGTCACCCACATTGAGTCCTGGGAGCTTCTCATATCCCAGAACTCTGGAACTTTCTAGAGGTTCCCCCTACCTACCACCCTCTACCCCTGGCAGCTGCATATTTCTATTCATTCTCCTAGCCCTCTGTGCTTCTCTCCTGTCTCCTCCCATACCTGATCCTGTCCTCCTTTTACCCCCCCTCCTCCACCCAGGACCCTTCTTCCTCTGCCTCCTATGATTATTCTGTTCCACCTTCTATGTGGGATTTAAGCATCCTCACTTGAGCCTTCCTTCTTGTTTAACTTAGCTATCATGGATATTTTGTACTTTTTGCCTAATATTTACTTATCTGTGAGTACGTACCATGCATGTCTTCTTGGGTCTAGGTTACCTCACTCAGGATGCTATTCTTTAGTTTCATCCATTTGCCTGCAAAACTCATGATGACCTCGTTCTTAATAGCAGAATAGTATTCCATTGTGTAAATGAACCACATTTTCTGTATCCACTCTTCAGTTGAGAGACATCTGGGTTGCTTCCAGTTTTTAGCTATTACCAATAAGGCTGCTATGAACATGTTGGAGCATGTGTCCTTGTGGTATGATGGAGCATCTTTTGAATATAAGCTCAACAGTTTGGGGGTCAGAAGAACCCTGGTCAAGCCACCAGGGGTGAATTACTTCTTTCAGGGATTTTTTTTCCTCTTAGAGAAAGCCCTGTGTTAGGATTATAAATATAAATTTACCATGTGCCTTTTCTGTTTCTATCAGTACACTCCCATGGGAAAATGATTCTTATCCACCCATTTGGTGGCAATGCTGGTAGTCCGACGTACCATGTGTGCTCTTCTTTAGGTTCCTCCATGACAGGGTGCATGCCTGAGAACCTGGTGTGGAATGGATTGATGCTATGCTAGTGTATACTGTGGAGAATTTGCTTTTTTCTAAAATCCCTTTGGCTCAACTTGGGAAGCTTGTGTTTGTTTCAGGAACCAGCAGGTAGGCATAGAGACATCATTTTCTTTTGAAGGGGCTGGTTTTTTTTCACAGCTTGAAGGATGCCCTAGATGCATTCTGACAGTAGTAGGGCTCCGGTGTTCATGCTCTGAGGCAGTTACGGATGTCAGCAATTTCTCTCTGATTTTCTATATGAGGTTTCCTTGCACCCCAGCCCAGTCTAAGTAGGACGTGGCACGGAGCTGTGAAAAAATGTGTTGGACGTGAGCTGATTTAACACCTTATCCTAGCAAACTGTGGCTTGAACACATCGTTGAAATATTAGTGACTTTTTAAGATGCTTGGAATATGTTTAGTTCCTATTGACAAAAGTCTCATCATCACTGTGATAAAATTCTGATGAAGAATGTGGCAAGGTTAGAATGTAAGGCCCTGGGTCTCTTTCCATTTGGTAACAAATTAAGCAATAGATTATCTGATAGTTCTTACTTACTAAAAATAAGAAATTTCTCCCAATCATTACTTGAAAGAATATTATTTGTATTGGATATGCAGTGGATGAATGAATACTTCTCAGCCTGCTTTTTTTTATACAACCCTGGATACCTGCCCAGGGTCAACACCACCCACAGATGGCTGGGAACTCTCCCCTCATTCATTCTCAAGACCATTCTCCCATAGACTTACTTACTGGTCAACCTAATTGTGACAATTCCTTGATTAAGGTTCCCATCTCCAAATGACTCTAGTTAGTGTCAAGTTATCCAAAATCTAACCATCATGCTAATTGACATTATCATGAATGTACTTTAAATATATATGTATGTAGAGAAATTCAGTACAACTATTATTAAAATACCAATAAGTTGGGAACTATATCAACATCCAAAAGAATGTTTTTTTAAAGTATTTTAAATGAACTCACACAGATTTCAAGCTATATTTTTAATGTAAAACATTTTGATATTGAGATTTGATTGACTGACAGAGACATAGGAAACCTCATTGAAGCAGTATCCACTAAAATTGATGTGCTACTAAAACCATATGCTCCCATTTAAAATTATAGTAGTATGGGTTTATTTTTTTAAACAGAAATGGTTTTAAGTGCACCATTCCTTATATGTATTTCTGAGGACACAAAAGAAAAGCCATTGGCTCAGTTTAAAGAGAGGAATTACTTTGATACGGAAATGGATTGTGATAGTAAAAGAAAAATAAGGTGATTAATTCAGTTAAGGATTAGAGATGAATGATTCCTAAATTAAAGACTAGTATTTAAAAACTCAGCCCAGAGTCTAGAGAGATGGCTCAGTGGTCAAAAATCCTTCCTGTTCTTGTGAAGCACCCGGCTTGATTTCCAGTTCCCACAGTGGCAGCTCAGGCTGTCTGGAACTCCAGTCTCAGGCAATCTGACATCTACTCCTCATCTGTTAGTACCAGTAACACACATGCTACCCAGATACACATGTAAGCAAAAGCACTCATACGCATCAAATAGGAATGAGTGAATCTAAATCTAAGCAATAAAAACTCAATATAAATGGGAATTTATTTCAGGAGTGAAGGAGAGGAGGATAGATCTGTAACATATCAATATAGATCAGCGTAATATCTGAAGAGGCTGAGCGTGGAACATGTTATCAATATTGTCTCGGTAGGCAGAATACACTTTATTCTCTCTGTGCCCTGTGCTGGGTTTGCTGGAACACAGAGCCCAAAGCAGAGGTTGTAACATTGACACATTGAAAAGCACTAGTTCTGGCAGTGAACGTAAGAAAAGCAGGGACTAAGAGGCAGAGAGGCATGTGACATAATTATGATGCTGTACTGACTTCCACTTCCAAATACACGGCAGAGACATTCAGCTACAAATGTGCAATCATATTTCCTCAGTGAATGGAAATGTCCCCAAGATAAAACAACCTTTTACTGACTAAAGCTCCTGATACAGAGACCTCATGCTTTGTACACCTGGCAGCATGATAGTATAGTGTTCAGTAGGTGCATTGTATAACATGGCCAGTACATTACTGAAAAACCATGGCAAATTTTATATTGGCGTAAGTTCAGATATAGTGTAAGACAAGGATGCCCTCCCATTCCACCTTCTCTTCAAGATTTGTCACTTAAACTGAACACGGGATCTGGGCATATAAGTCATGGCACAGTGTATGTCTTGTATGTGTAAAGCCCTAGTTCAATCCCCAACACTTGATCAGTCAATCAATTAATAGAGAAAATAATCTAGAATTTAATCAGATGATTACAAGAGAGATAGAATATGCCATTTCTAGCTGGTGGCCATGAGCTTGCACTGGGAGGGGGTTCTGACAGCGAGGGGGTTTTCTAGTGAGGGCTGTGCCATGAGGGGTGTGCTGTAAGGGGGGTCTACAGTGAGGAGTAGCCAAGGTGAAAGGAATGTTCTCATTCACAATAAAAATGTGGCAGCTGCATGCTTGACTATGATTAGTTTCTGCCATATCTATGTGTGGATAAAAATCAACAGAATCAACAGTAATTAAAAATAAAAGCTCAGAATGTTTCAAGATAAAATATTAAAAATTTCAGTTAGCAACCCATATGCTAACAGCCGTCAATTGGAAAAAGCTATGGTTAAACATATAATTATAGTCACACAAGATTACAGAACACCTATGAATAAATCAATCCCCACATGTACTGTGTTCTCACAGAGAAGATTTCAGAGCAGCTCCTAAAGATGGCAACAGAGAAGAAGGTAATTGATTTTTTAAGGATGTTAATGCTATCCAGATTAACCTATCATTTTAATGTGATCCCAGTAAAAAATTCCAGCAGGATTTTAAGAATTAAGAATGGAAAAATCGGCTAGTACCTAAGTCTCTTGCCCCTAGCAGGAGTGGTTCAATGCTAGCTGAACTTAAATCTTGACACAGAGGATCGTCTCTGTGTCCCATTGAGACACCTGGGAGGCGAGCATGAGAGTACATGTTTTAACAGTGACAGCATGCATACAGCCTCCGTAATCTTTATGGGAGGAATTGCATGAAAACATGTTCTGTTCCTTCAGCAGAGCGACTCCTTTGTTTTAGCGTCTTAGGAGAAGAATGTACAATAAGCAGCATAGCCACACAAAGTGTATCCTGTGTCAAAATGTAAGAAATAGAGCAGACATCCAGATGTGATGGTGCATGCCTGTAATCCAGATGTGTTGGTGCATGCCTGTAATCCAGATGTGATGGTACATGCTGTAATCCAGATGTGTTGGTGCATGCCTGTAATCCTAAAGCTTGGGAGCTAAAGGCAGTTCATGAGTTCAAGGCCAGTGTGGTCTATACACAAAGTAAGTTCTGGCAAGGCATGGTTACACAGCAAGGACTTGCCTATAAACTGACAAACAAACATTTTTTTCTCATTAACAATCTAACAAATAGTATGTGATGAATTAATGTCTCCGGAATGAATGCTTTTAATTTACATTGTGTGTGTGGTTTTTTTGGAACAGGGTTTCTCCACGTATAGCAACTCACTCCATAGACGAGGCTGGCCTCAAACTCAGAGATCCGCCTCCGCCTCCGCCTCCGCCTCCGCCTCCGCCTCCGCCTCCGCCTCCGCCTCCGCCTCCGCCTCCGCCTCCGCCTCCGCCTCCCGAGTGCTGCGAGTGTTGGCATGCACCACTACTGCCCGGCTTTATCTTCCTTTTTAAGTGTTATTTTTTTTTTATCATTCCATTCCAAGCCATCATAAGACTTGACTCGGTAGTCATCCTCACAATGTGCGTTATTTTAGTTCTCCAAGAAGCATATGCCAAGGTAAAACTATTCATATACAAATGGAATGTGCTTTATTTAATTATTGTGCTTATTATAAACCTATTCACCTGTTAGCACTGTAAGACAGTAGGAATGGAGTACCGCGTATTCATCCTTTCTCTTCATGAAGGATCTTAGGGTTCTGTGTGAGTCGTCACCATTGCTGTAGCTGCAAAGGAAAAAGGGATAAAGGAGCGGTGTAAGTGGGAAGACCTTCAGGCTGGAGGAGGCCCACTACTTGTGAGAAGGAAGAGGAAGGGAGTGTGTCGGAAGGTCACATGATCAGCTCTTGGGGGGCTCAAGGTTAAAGGCCTGCCTGACCTTTTATGCTACATGTGGTACATCTGAGCACACACTTACATGAAAATGTATTCCCTTTGGAGCTGTGGACAGAATGAACTCTCCACACTCTATAAAACCGTCCACGCAGGCACATCTGCCAGCCCAGGGTGTGCACAAATGTGGGGTTTACTTAACTTTCTCATTTCTGACTTTGCATCTGCACACCACCGAGAAGTGCCAAGTCTTCTCCCACCAATAGATGAAAATTGGAATTTGGAGCTTTTGGAAGGACCGTCTCAGTTTCAACACTGAAATATTCATCTTTGAAAAACTCTATCTTAGGAGGGGAAGAAAATAAGATGTAAATTGGTTTCATTTAAATCTCACGACTTGTATCACTCAGGCCTGCTAAGCTGACAGAGCGAGGCTGGACAGGGCTGTCTCCCTCCTGCATCATCTGGAGCAGGGCAGAGGAACCCTGGCTGCTTCTGTCTGGGGCAGGTCACCAGCTGAGGACCTGAGGAGAGCTCCAAGCTCCCAGGGATACTACAGCTATTGTGGAAAGTGAAACACCCACGTTACTAATAGCCAGGAGTAATTTATGAACAGATAGGACCCTGTGGTCACAAAGCACCCCGCTACCTCCAAACCATTTATCTTACTTTCCTAAAGCAGCCCACCATCCCTGCCCCCAACTCCTCCTCTTCCTAAAGTACCCCACCCAAGGCTATCATTTGTCAGTCTTCACCAGAGGAATGACACCAGACTGACTTCCTGGGCTTTGTCTGAACTGATTATTTTCTGTTACAAAAAAGAGAAAGAGCTTTGCTGTTTCGGAAGTAAACCCTGGACACCCAGTTAGCCTCGGCACACCGTGAGACCCACAATTCCATTTAGCAGATGTTTTCATCGCTGACAGTGCTCAAACTTTAAAGGTTTGCTTTTGAGTAAATGTTCCAAAAGTCTTCTAAATGCTCAGTGACCCAAGATAAACTCAAAATTGAAGACGTGACAAATATGAGGTATTTCTGGCCAGGCTCACCTGTGTTACATAGTGTGACGTCTCTGTGTCCGTGGCGCTGAATTTGTATGTACAGTTTTTACGCTGTACTACCAATACCCCGTGCCACCAATGACTGCTGCCTGGAGGTCTTCCGCTCAGATCTGAGGGCATTGTGTGTTACGAATTGCACAGTTTTTACTGTACGTGCAAACTTTTTCTGCTTTTGTAGAAATGAAATGGTTCCCTGACAGAGAACAAGATTTGTTTTGTCTTCTGAGGATGTAAGTAACCAGATTCGTATGTCTTTGGATAGTTTTGTTGCTATGAGCAAGGGAAGCATCAGGCATGCCTCGTAGGGACAGTGAGTGGGCAGGTGGGAGAAGGGGGGACTTGAGGCAGTAACTGCCAGGCCCAGTTCTCCGTTCTCAACTCCTAGTCTTTTGTTTGTTGATGGACAAGCAGATCTATCTCTGTTGGAATAACCCACCCCAACACAGGTTGTAAGGTAAGTTCCTGTATTCTCTACTGTTAGTTACTGTGCTGGGGGACACAGGTGCTGGCACGATATTTGGTATTTCCATTTCTGTGGCCCATTACCTGCTTTCAATGTGTAAATGCTTGTCCTTTTTCACCTGTCAGTGATTAACAATTGAAAAATGCAGGGGCACACATAGCCATTTGACACAATGCGTGTGGGAGTAGGTTATCCCAACATAGTTAGTATGCAAACTAGCTTTCATCTTCAATAAATGGTAAAACATATGTAAATCGAAAATTGTTCTAAAATAAAAGTCCCTACATCTTATTGTCAGTGAATGTTTGATTTCCACACCTGTTTTATATGCCTCTGTCCTCTGGAGTCATGTAGAATTTTCTTACTGTGTGTGGAGGGATGTGTCAGGTATTGAAGAAGGCTCAGATAAGAACCGGCTTTGCAGATGACGCCAAACAGGTTAGACCTCACAAAGCAGTGAAGAGTAAAGGACATTCAAAAGTCATGCTGGAGTGTTTCTTTCTTTCTTTTTTCTTTTTCTTTTTCTTTTTTGTTTTGTTTTGTTTTGTTTTTTCGAGTCGAGACAGGGTTTCTCTGTGTAGTCCTGGCTGTCCTGGAACTCACTTGGTAGACCAGGCTGACCTCGAACTCAGAAATCTACCTGCCTCTGCCTCCCAAGTGCTGGGATTAAAGGCATGCGCCACCACTGCCCGGCCTGGAGTGTTTCAAGAGAATCCTGTGCTGACACAGGAGGTTGGTACTCTGGAGTTTGAGAGGTGAAGTAGAGGGCCCGTAGAGGAGATCAAGGAAGAGTTAAGATCAGGCTCATGTGTATAATCCCAGCACTCCAGAGGTAGAGGCAAGAACATCACTAGTTTGAGAAAGCTACCTTGTACCATCCATTATATATAATCCCAGCATTTAGGAGGTAGCAAGGTGCTGTAATTTCAAAACCAACATGCTTACTGTAATATAGTAAGAACCAGGCCGGCTAGGGGTGATATAGCAAGACCTTGCCTCAAACAAACAAAAAGGCCAAAACAACAAAAACTATGAAGATTGAAATTAACACAAATAACACCTGCATAGGAAAAAAAGGGCTACGTGTACAAGACAGAGATGAGAGAGCTTCTGGGCGAGAACTAACCACAGCGGTAAGTACTAATGTGTTGGAGGTGGGATTGTAGTTAGTTTGCCTGCTATAGTTCATTAGATCTTGAGTCTTCCCCAGGCCTGTGACAGGTGAGCTTTCATTTCTCTTGATGACCTATGAGCTCTTATAGGTTCCCAGTCTCTTGTCCATGCTTCTAAAACGTCTAAAACATTGAAGATTTCCATACTCACTTGTATCAACACTTGACAAGACTTTCAGACTCACTCATTGGAAAATTCTGACCCGGGGCGGGGGTTGCGGGGTGGGGGGGGAGCCAAAGCTTCATGCACGTCCCCAAAAGTGTGTCTTCATGCTTTTGATTTAGCAGTATTTGTGTGTTTGCATGGTGTTGCCTGCATAGTGTTGCCGAAACACTTCCAAATGTATAGTAGATGTTTTTCTCTTTTACTTAGGTGATTTTTTTTTTAAAATTTCTCTATTTTAAGGGACATATTCTCAGGTGGAATGAAGCAAAAAAAAAAATGCCTTGTAACTAATAGATATTCAATCAATATGGGTAACCTGTCCAGTGGATAGACTGTTTTTTTTTCAAACTGCTTCTAATTATCTCCAATTTTTAGAAATATTTTTCTATTTTTAAAGTTATAGTTATTCATTGTATTGCAGTAAAAACATTTTAAAAGGATTTTCAAGTTATAGTGATTTGTTCAGTAGAAATAAAATAAAGTAACATTTCACTAATATGAGAAAATTCCAGAGGCCCTTTAAAATTTTTTATAACCTTATAAATGAAGTTTTATGTTTGTTTAATTGTGTGTTAATGTGGTTCATATACTTGTTCATGTGTGTGTGGAGGCCAGAATTGAGTTTAAGTGTCTTTTCTTGGTTTCTCCTAGCCTTACTTTTTGCAATTGAGCTCACTGATTGGCTAGGCTTTCTGGCCAATGAGCTTCAGGGATCTGCCCATTCTTCCCCCTTCTCTCTGGTGCTGGCATTACAGACATGTGCCCAAGTGCTCGATGGGTGCTGAGCCTTAGCTCACAGGGCCTCATGCTTGTGCAAAAGGCCCTTCACTCATTAAGCTGTCTCTCCAGTTCTGTGT
The DNA here is from genome assembly GCA_030674055.1 of Rhabdomys pumilio. Taxonomy (NCBI): domain Eukaryota; kingdom Metazoa; phylum Chordata; class Mammalia; order Rodentia; family Muridae; genus Rhabdomys; species Rhabdomys pumilio. The sequence continues at coordinate 5,276,686 of JANHMN010000020.1, read as the reverse complement.
CAAGAGCCAAGTAAAGAACAAAGTCTTTTCTACTCAAGCAAGATATTACTTTTATTATTCTTATTGTTGAATTTTTTCTTTCCTTTTTCTCATTCTTTTTTTTTCTTTCTATACAGCATCTTGCTATGTAGCCCAAGCTAGCCTCAAAATTACAGTCACCCTCCTGCCTCTGCCTATTGAGATAAGTGAATACAAGCATGCACTACTTTGCTTGGCTAAGTAAAACTATTGTTATACTGTCTAATCTACATTAGGAGTTAATAATTTTCTTTAATCAAACACCTAAGATTTTTTATTTGTTTTATTATTTTAAATACATGAGTGTTTTTTTTTTTTTTGTATTTATATAATGCACTGTGGTAATATTCAGTAGCAGAAGATGGACTCAACTGTTGTTTCTTTCAAACATGGTCTTGAGGTCTCTCTTGTTTGATTTCGACTTCTTGTTTGTAGATGGAGGGCTGTGCCTAGTAGGGTGTTGTTAAATGTTTAAGAGCTACCACCAAAAATGAAAACTGGAGGGAAAGAACAAATAAGAGTCTTGACTTCTAGTGAACCTATCTCATGTGGTGTCACTATCCCGGAGTGGCTGATTTCAAACAACCAGTGTAACATCAAAGTGTAATTGTGTAGTGTCTCTTTCTCGTTACACACAGAGTAGAAGTAAATAATCTTAAAAGCATAAGAGTGAAATGTAGTAAAATAATTGTGAAGTGGTGAGCTTTAAATATCTATAACGTAAGTTTTTAATTTAAGTTAAAATGTATATAATTTAATCTTTAACAAGAGCTACAGTTGGTAAGTCATTTTCAGAATTGTTGGAAATTTACAATGGGCTCTTGGAACCAGGCTATCTTGGCTACAGCCTGGCATGATGAAGGTTAAAAGTACCCAATGGTGCCTTGGAGTAGCTGAGGTTCTCCATGCATCCTCATCTTCTCTATTTCCTTTGTGTTTTATTCAGCTCTGTCTTCTCCTCAGGGGTCTTGATAACATCTCTAGTTTTATCACAGTATCCAAAGACAAATTGGAAGGATGAAATTTGAGATATTCAGGAGAACGTGCAGAGGGCTATAGCAAGGGTTGCCTTTGGCATCTTCATCTGTCTTTGCAAATCTATGTTTCTTTGCAAACAAATGTTCTTCATTTAAAAACCTGGGTATCCGGTTCACTGCCTGTTCCTCTGTCACAGTGATTCTTTCGTTTTGCTCAGCTTAGAGTTAAACCAATACAGAAACCAACTTCACCGGAGAATCACTGAACATCTGGGTAAAAGTCTAAATGTGGTTCCGGTTGGAACCAGCATGCACGCATGCGCACATGAGCACGTGAGTGTGTGTAACCAAGAAATTAAACACAGGCATTCTTTCTTGTCTCCTTAAGGCTTATATTTAGTTTGATGTCAGTTGGAGAGTCAGATGTATTCAATGTACTATTCTTTTGTTATAATTTTCTTTTGTCATCTCATTAGGCAGCTTATGTTTATCCCCATGAATTTTTTTTTTAAGACAGGTTCCTAAGTGCAACGTAGCCTTCATTCTTATAGGCTCATAAAAATTAATCAGTGACATTTATACCCAGAGGATAATTTGACTTAAAATACTTGACTCATTATCTCAGCCTTAGAAGACCTTGTTGGTGTTGGTATGTTATTTCCTGTTGTAGAATTTCTCCATGGGAAGATCTGATGTCTGTCTCATTTATCTCCCATGGTTTTGTGTGGTTACCCAAATCACCCTGTAATGTGTGGCGATGATGTTTCCTAGGAGATACCCCAGAGCTGACTGTCTCTGCAGTGTTTCCTGGTAGGTGGCAATTCACTCTCAGTGCGCATGTGCAATGCTCTTCTAGTGTGAGAGTTTCCTTGCTGGTGTTTTTAGTGACTCTTTTGCTTCATCTGTTGTTTTAGTTGAGCTGTGCACATTGGAAATGAAGGAGTAGACTGACCCTCTTTCTTTTACATGTTTCATCATCTCCCTCAACCCCATATCTGTGTTCTTTTCCCTAGTTTACCAGTTTCATTCTCACTGTGTTCTCTGTTCCTCCCTCAACCCCAACCTTGATTTCATCTATGTAATTTTTCACCCCCTCTTGGTTTTCTGAGTTCTACAAATTCTTTGCCCAGCTCTCTGCTGATATCTTTTGGTTCTTCTCTGTAGTCTTCCCTAGCAAATGGGATTACTTATTCCATGCTTAAAATCCATGCTAAAGCATTTTGATCACAGTTTTTACGGGTGTATGATGTAATGACTGTGCTTTGTAAGTTTTTTTTCCTGCTCTCTTCAACATTTAAAAGGTTATTTTTCTTGTAGCATGTCTTTGCTGGTGTACTCTTTTCCCTCCTCACTGACAACTTGGATTTCTCTTGAATTAGTTATGTGCCGAAAATGTCTCTTTGATGTGGCGAAGGTCTGGAGTAGACTTTCCCTGTCTCTGCTGCTATGCAGACCCTAGTGAGTCTGTGTAACCTACTAGCATTTTCTCTGGAAGCACTTTGCCTCTCCCTGCATCCCCACCCCCAACCTGCCCACATCACTTTGACAGACCAGAGACTCTTACACAATCAGGTGATAACTTCACTTTCAAATGAATTTTGCTGATCTTTTCTAAAATCTGTCCACTCTGAATTCTCCCACCAGTTTTTATTCTCTTTCCTTTCTCAGAGTAGCTTCTGCCAGCTCTCAACTGCTCTTGGCAGGTCTTTTATATGTTACAAGACTCTGAGGATTAACGGTGTCCCCTGGTCTCACTAAAAATGGAATTTGACAGTTTTCTTCTTTATTCTCTTTGTTACTTTTATATGGGTTTTCATGAGGAGAAGAGCCAAAAATTTGACTTATGCAGAGCGGTAATCATATCAGGAGGACTGCACATTAGTTCTGTCAAAACAAAATAAAACAAAGCAAATAAATCAGAAGAAGGCCAAGCAAGAGGCCCAGAGTCTTGGACAACACATTGGCTGCTAGCTTTCATCGTACTCGGGGCCTTTTTTAACATACAGAAGGCAATCTCTACCCCTGCGTCAGTCCATGTGTTTCCCTTACAGATCCAAAACAAACAAACACCCCCTTGCTTCTACTTTCTGTTCTCAAGATTTCTCCAAGCAGTGAATTTCTTCAAATGTATATTTTCTATAGCTCTTGGTTCCTCTGCTTTGTTCAGAGAGCACTGTCTGTCTGATCTTTACATAGCATTTCCCCTGTGGTCTCTTCAATCAGAGACTTAAAAAAAATTACTATATTTATTTTTTGTTGAATTTTTTTCTTTGTCATTAAACACTTACTTTACATATCCTTTGATCTCCTAAATCATGGACCTTCTTCTCTTCACCTTTATCAAATGCTGTTATTTTGATTTGCCAAAGTTATAGACGCCATCAAAGTGGGTACATTCTTTTACCATCATATCCACAGCATCATCTGTATGTCCCCTCATGTCCAATGAAGGCAGAATCTTTTAATTATCAGTCAGGTTTTCACAGGTGCCTCCAGGCATCATCCCTTCCTATAATCCTATGACACTTGCAACAGTTCTTGTCGGAGACCGCTCTGCCAAATGTTGGAACCCGTACTACCAAAAGCTTGAGGGCCAAAATTGTTAGAGCCCGCAGTGCCCCAAGCTTTGGGGGCTAAATTGTTCCGGCTTGTACTGCTGCTCTGGTCCACGGGTCAGGGTTCAGCAAGAGAGAGAGGACGGATGCCAAGAATGGAGACCAGGCAGAGTGTGATTCAGTCCCATTTATTCTTGTGTCTCTCTCTCTCCTCTGGCCTCTCTTCTCTCTTTCCAATTCCCAATTCTCAAGTCCCAAGTCTTAAGATCCCAAGTCAAGTCTCTAAATCCCCAGTTCCAAGTTGCAAGTTTCTAGTCTCAAGTTCTCAGTTCCTTTCTTCTGTCTACCTCTTGCTTTTTATAAGTCTCACTTCTTAAGTCACACCTTTAAGTATTACACACCCGAGGGAAAATCCTGGGTATCTAAAACAAGATGTTATCAGAGTGTGCTCAGCTGTTGTAGGCTGTTGTAAACAAGTCTCTTGTCAGGGTATATGGCTCAAGATGGCTGCAAGGATGACAACTGCCTTCTTTCGGCTCCCCACAAGATCTTCTTTTAAACTTTTGTATGTATGTTGTACAATGTCCTTATGTTAATTCTGCACCTGTAGTTTGACATGCATTGATCTTGTTAAAGCCACCAGTGTTCCATCTAACATTGAATGGCCACTTTTAAATTTTCATCTCATAGTGGCATCATTTGACATGAAAACAAAAACTTTTGATTTCCATCGTTGGTGTCTATTTCTTCCTTCCAGTATCTCGTCTTTCAGAACATATTTACATGTATCATATTACTCATAGCGTGGATATAGGCATGGTTTTATCAGCTCTTTCACAGTTGGTTACAAATTCACTTTTGCTGAGATAGAGTTAGTCTATAGGTTGATCTCTAACTTAGTATGTACCCTAATCTAGCCTCGGTCTTACTATCCTTTTGCCTTAGTCTCTCAAGTGTAGGTGTTTCAGGTGTCTAGATCTATGCCGTCTCATTTATCTCGTGTTTCACAAAGCTTGTGAATTAATCAGTAATGTGTCAGAGTTCTTTAAGGGTTGTGTTTTTGGGACCTCATAACTACATCAGCTGACTTTGTGTAATGAGACCTTTCAAATTGTCTTCATGTATGCTCTTCCATTTCCACTACCAGCCTCTTTCTTGTAACCCTCTTGGTGTTCAGTCCAAACATATGATCTAACACGTGAGATAACTCTGACATGTGCAGTAGCATCATCAAGCAAGTCTTTGCATCTGTCCTGTCTCCTGATCCCATGTGCACCTCACAAGTTGCCTATTGGAGCTCTCGCTCATCACATCCTTCCAGTGTTTATGATTTTTCAAAGCCAATAAGCTTTGCCATATGAGAAGCAAAGGAAATCTTTTTCTTTTTCATAGAATCACAGACTGATGGGACTATTCTATACCTTACAGTTACAATCCAAACTCCCACGGCAAAGTTATAAAATTGTAAGCTCAGAGAAATGCAGCAGTTTCTCTGAGATCACACAATTTGTGACCTCTTTGTCGGCTACATTGTGCACTTGTCTTAGGGACAAAAAATATGCTTGCTGCTTTGAGATTGCTTTTCTAGATTTTTTTTTTCTGAGTTGCAAAAATGTTAGAGGAGATGAAGGTAAGAACTAAATAGTGTTGGAGACTTTAGTGTTCTCTGTCATCACAGGGAAAGACCCAGATTCCTCATCTCTCAGAGCTGGAGAAGCCTGCAGAAGTCACATAACCATATGCACAGGCAGTCTTCACACCCACAGACATGTACAGGCAGTCTTCAGACCCAAGGATGTGCACAGGGAGTCTCTACACCCAAGGGCATGCACAGTCGGTCTCCAGACCCATGGATGTGTAGCTTAACTGAGATAAACAGGATGAAGATTGATCTGTTACACACATAGTTTGTTTTTCAAGAATATTGCTGGTGAAAGTAAAGTTAACTCTAGCCCTTCTCCTACCTGGAGAGACTCTAGCATCATCATGACTGTTTTAACTAAGTGAGTCTGTTCTTCACTCAAGTTACCTTTCTTGAGACATTTCACACTGACTATTCTGAGGCTGGATTTTATGAGTGATGGTTGAATTTCAGGAGCATATTGAGAAAGATCCTTTCTGCCTAATCCTCAGGGCACATTTCTTTGGCAGCCCTTCTCACCATGACTGAAACCTGTCTGCGATGCATCGAGAGGAAGCAAGTACAAGCTGCTTTTGCTAAAATATCAGGTAGTGATATTTCCTGTCTGAGGCACTGGCGTGTGCATTGATTGGAAATATTTCTAATCAACACCCTTAGCATCCTGTGTGTGAGCTCATTCTTTCTCACCTCCCATCATCTCATCTGCCTCATCTCACCTTGGGAGATGGCAAAGCTCTTGGGAAGAAACTGTAATTTTCAAAGCACCTGTTTGTGAAAATTCTGTGAGTAGTCAGGCTTGAGAATCTGGTGGCATTTATACCATTCTCCGGGTCCTTTACTACTTAAGGGCATGAGACCATTTAAAGGGTGGCTAATCTTTACGTTCCCGTGTGAAAGGCCTACATGCCTACTTATAACTGGGCACTGCCATCTGTGCCTGTCCCAGTTAAAAGAGGAGAAGGAGTTTGTATTCATGCAGCATTTGTTAAGTGTTAGTCTAGGTATTTAGTAGCATTGCCTTATTGCAGGACTGGGGACCAAGTATTGGGCTTAGTAGTGTTGTCCTAGTGTGGGACTTTAGGGACTATCACCCATACTGCAGTATTGACTGTAAGATGTACAATTTAAAGTCGTACACTGAGATAATCTTTTATTTTCACAGCTATACAACTGCCTTAGAAATGATCCCATCAATCAGTAAGTCTTTTGGTTCCCATTTTTTTTTTTAAACAGAAGATTAGAAGGCGGTCAAAAGAAAAGGTGGATTTGGAATTTCTCCTGTTTTTTTTTCTGCAAAGTTACCTTGGACTGGCTGTTCTCTGTCCAATATACACACACACATACATACATACATACATATACTTATGCATACATATTAGAATATATATGTATATATGTATATACGTACATGTATACACACATATATGTATACACACACACACACACATATATATATATATATTCATATTCTTCTAGGTTCTAGCTCCTTCTACTGGTCCCTTGAATTGCTGAAACATTCCCCTTAAGTATTCTATATTACAAGCATTCTAGTTTGAGTGCGTCATGTATTTTCTGCCTCAAAAAGCTGTATTCTCAACACGAAGCCTTTCTGACAAGAAACTAAAGACCCTTGCTCAACACTGTTAATGCTCACTGAAGAAAAGTTGATACTTGAACATGATTTGTCGAGTTGAATGAAATCAATGGCATATTAGGTGTCTACTCAAGTTCTCCACAGCATGTCCATGGTAGCCAGTAAGCGTGCTCATCTTGTAGGTGACTCTTAAGGGGTCACACACTGAGACACAGTAGACAAGTCTTTCCTTTGCCAAATGCCTACCAGCAACCAGAACCTCACTGGTTTGCCAATGGCATTAATGCAGATCCAGCTGAAAGCAGGAAGGCTTTCCAGATCCAGAAGTGTTTAGCAGATGACAAAAACCCTTGTCAGGAGTATTTTTCAACAGGAAAGCTAATTAGTTACTGAGCTTTCAAAAAAACACAAGTGGCCAGAAATAAGGGGACATAGAAGGGACTAGTTCTAACAAGGAATGGAAAACATGTGGAATAGGACCCACAGACTTGGAAAACGGGTAGTAGATGTGAGACATGGGACAATGATGACATTTCCTACTACCTGGTTGACTCTGGCAGCCTCCAGAGCACTCTTCACTATTGCAAAGGATTTTCCTGGCCCAGACTATCATCTGACCATGAAGAGTCCCTTTATATCTAGTTATAGATCCTAGGAAAAGTTCAAAGCACGTAGATTATCAAGAATGAGTTCACACACCAGAGAAGATTCCCAGGAAAGAGGTCCAGAGAATAGGAGGAGTTGGACTATTTTTAGGGGTGTGTATCTATTCTTTATCTAGCTGTCCCTTGACTCAATGCTTCTTGAACTGCATTGCAACCTCATATAGAGTCACATCGCTGAAGGTGGAGATTGCAAAAACTTTGGCTCATAGTAAAAAAATGTTGTCTGAATCTAGAACAAACAAACATTATTTCAAAATTAATCATAAAAGGTATCTGTGACAATGTTTTGTGTCATGTTTTAGAGTGTCCTTGCATCCTTCGCTCTGAACACGTATCACTAAGACTGTGCTGTGCACTCCACATGCTGCACGTCATCATCAAATGTTTCCCAAGACACTGCAGTTCAAATTCAGCGCTCCTTATGTTATGAATTGCAGTGTTCTTATTGTACAAAACATATTGCTCTCATAGAAACATAATGGTTTAATTACAGAATAAAAGGACAATGTTTTTCTGTCATCATTCCTCAGCCTACAAGTACCAAATTAGTATGTCTGTGGATTGTATTGTGTTAGACTAACACGAACATTTCCCTCATTAGCATGCAAATTTTCTTTCATGGTTAATAAATGTTAAAATTGTATGTCTATCAAAATATTGTATTAAAATAAATTTCTTTATGCTATCTTATCAATACATGTTTTGTTTGTATGCCTGTCTTTTGGGTTATAGAACTAATTCTCTGGCAAAATAAGGAAGTGAATGGAAAACCTTTAAGAAGGCTTTCTGTAAATTATACCCAGAGTTAGTGTAGGGACCCACATAGAAGCCGCTGGAGCTAGGATCTGTGCCACATCTGCCTACTTTGTATGGATGAAATAAGATCAAAGAGAAATGCAAAAGAAAAGGCTACATGGAGTGAGGTGTGGGCCAGTAGCAAGGAACAAGCCTTGGTGTAAACCTCCCTACTTGGTTAACATCTGTCATTGTCTAAGCTGCAGAACCTGCTGAACTTCGCTCTCTTATCTAGGATTGTATAACACATGCATCCATCCACCCATCCATCCATCCATCCATCCATCCATCCATCCATCCATCCATCCATCACAGGCTTTCTGTGAGAATCTATGGAGTTAATCAGAGTTTGACATAACTCCTGGCTTATGTTAAAGCTCCCCTCTATTTTAGACATGGGGTTTATTAGTATTAATTAATGAGAAGAGAAAACCACTGTTAGCAGTTTGGTCAGGTGGTGCCAGGAAGGCCTCTTGCCACGTAGTTCAGAACCATCTTGCAGGTTTTCTTTGTCTCTCATCCAGTTAACAAATATTTCTTGAGGGTTTACAGCATTCGAAGTACTAAAAGGGACAGTGGGCGTGGGAGATGGTGGCAAGTCATTCTCCTGGGAAGCTTTCTTGAAAGTGGAAGAGACAAGCTTGGGAACAGAGCACTAAAACACAGGATGGAGAGTGATATAGGAAGGACAGTGTTGGTCTGTTAGGTGAGAAGAAAAGAGACAGGAAGTTTAACTTGGCTTTGGGACAAGTCAACATAGGCTCCTCGCTCATGTTCACTTGCCTTGACTTGAAGAAACTGGAGCACAGAACTGCAAAGCCAAGGTTATAGTTCCTTGGATTACTAAATGTTCAGTGACCATTTCCTCCTGACCCAGCAGACTAATTGGTGCTCCATGGGGACACAGGCAATATCTCTTCTGCTTGTTTCTCAGTCAACATGTCTGGTTTGATAGAATGTCAATGTGAGGGAGTTAAGATACCCAGATGGTATGAAAATAATCCATTTCATGGTCTTTGTACTTGAGATCTCTGGCCCATAGTGGGTTTAGTGTTTATTTTATTTGGCAGGAATGAGTGAGCAGCAATCCAAGGCATTCATGATCTCAATGGAGTCTTCCAGAACACAGCAAATCTTTGTGTATATGTGAGTACAACTTTGGGGCTGACCATCCTGAAGAGAGAGGAGACTGGTAGAATAGAAGAAATCTAAATCAGGCCAGTGTGAGGAATCTTAACCATTCCTGGAGCTGCACGTGATGTCTTCAAGGCCTTTCTGACAGACATACTAGAAACCACAGGGTGGGTTTTTCACCTCCTGCTGTTGTTAGAAAACTCTCTGGCTCCCCTGAACCATCATAGGATTGGCTCTCTCTTGTGGACCATGTCCAGAGCCTCATTATTCACTGTCAGTACCCGAAGCAGGCTTCAGTGCTGTAGCAGCCAGCTTTTACTCAACCTTTTCCATTTTCCTGTATCTTGACAGACACGTCAAGGAAACAATCGTTTCTATTGTTGACATCCCTTGGCTGATGACTCAAAGCTTTATATTCCTCCGGCTGTTCCAGGCCAGTCTTATCTGAGAGTGGACAGCAGAATGGCCACTCTGGGACATTTGTATCGATGAGTGTGACCAGGTACAATGTGGTGAGAATTCGACTTTGTTTCCCAGGCACACTCACTGGAACATAGTTTCGAGTTGGGAAGATCATTTCCATGGGCTGTCCAGACTGAAGTCATTGTCTGTGATAGACAGGGCGTTTGTATTGTCAAATAGTAAGAAAAACTTGCACTGAGTACTGCTGACTTGAAAGGCCTGCTCCCTTCAGTGAATTTGCTTTGCCTTCATGCTGAATTTCTAAGATTCCATGGCCAAGCAGGTTTGAATAATGAATTGTGATGTTTTTGCTTTAAGTCTGGTCCTCAGTTATGCCTGCTGTCTTTTCACGAAAAGCAGAACTATTAATTCTTTCAAGTTCATCTTTTAGATCACTGTTATAACATGTTAAATAATGAATAGATGGTCATTTTAAACTTGAACACCCAATATTAAGAAAATCCATGCCAGATGTAAAAGAACCCATGTCTCTTAACACTTAAAAACATAATCATTGACTTTTGTAATAAAGAATAAAACATATATATTCATTGCTTATAATTTAGAAGGTAACAAAATACATAACAATAAAACTTAAAATTACCTATAACCAGTAGTCTGAGACAAATTTTATTAATATTGTGATATGTTCTGTCTTTGGCTTTTATCAAATGTTTAACATCATCAGTATATAAAGCTCATGCCAGCAAGTACACACATAAGAAGGAGCATTAGAGTGCTTTCTTGTCTGTGTGCCTGGCTGTTCTTGAATGCCTCTTTTCTTCATATTATCCAGCCACTTCTGCCTCCTGCTACAAACAAACACAAGACCAGAATGCCAGGTGGGAGGAGGGAGCCAGAACAAGTAAAGCAAATGAGACTCTGGCTAATAGGTGGGAAAGGACAATTGTCCCTTCTCCTTGTTGGGAAGGCTGTTTTACATAAGTGACGCTTGTACAGGACACAAGGCTGAGGAAGGGTGAGTCTGTTTCCTGAAACTGAGGATGGACATTCATCTTCTGTTTTGTTGCCATGTCCGGACTCTAAGGCACTCAGGTTCCAGTCATGGTTTAGACTTGGCCTTTAGGTCATCTGGCATTGATTGGGGCTGCTCTACTGATACTTTGGGGTATCCATTTGGAAGAAGTTAGAATGTAGGACTTCCTAGCCTCTTTAATAATGTGAATTTACTCCCACATTAAATCTTTTACTATATATGCACATCTATAAGCACATATATAATACTTACATGTCTGCTTTATTAGAGAAGCTTGGCTGATACACATGATTCCATCTATATCACTGAAATCAAGACAATGAATGCCTTATAATAAGATTATTAGTTTGATGGACTAGTTCATTCATTTTCCCATTCAACAAACACTGACTGTGCCCTCACTTATTGGGTCTGGGCCTTGTTCACTTGAGCCATGCGATGGAACTGACACTAGCAAGCTCACAGCACCATTTGGAAAGCCAAAGAAGAGGAACTTCTGGAGAGAACTGAGGGTGAGCAGAGCATAGGTCATAGTTGTGGCCCCGCTGTTTGAGCCCCGCGACATGTAATTCTGTAAGTTGTTTTAGTGCAACTGATCAAGAGCAGCTCTGTGTACATTTATTGTTTGTTCCTGAGTTCAGGCTTCTTCATACCTCAAAGTATAGTTTCTGACACCATGTTTTCTGCAACATCCTTTCTAAAGACTAGAAACACAGGACTGGCTTAGCCACATCTTCCAATAACATTAATCTCTGTGTATATACTGGAATTGCCTAAGTTGTTTTGATAAATTCCAGTGCTTCAATCTCTCTCCGATGAACTCTGGACATCTGAGGTGAAGTATGGGGCATGGGTGTAATATCACTGTAAAGACTCCCAAGTGATTCCTGGCTGTAGGAAAGTTTGGAAGTCACTTCTCTGCATGTTTTACAAAACAGATGGCTCCTGATTTCCATTGATAACCACAAAGCAAAAGTATCACATTGCTTTGAACAGTTGCTACTGTGTGGTATTTCAAAGTTGATACCCAATATATCTCTGGGACAGTGATAAATATAAATAATATGTATGCTCTTAAATTATATTTAAGTAGCAGCACATTGAAAGCAAAAAAAAAAAAATAATAGTGTAAGGAAAATGAAGAGGTTGAATAAATTTTATATTAGATTAACGAATATTAGTTATTTATGTTCATGTCTATAAAATGTGCTCTTAAACACCCAACTAGGTTAAAAAAAACAGTAGGAAAACTACTTACAGGTCCTGAATCCTCTTAAAATACATAAACATAAAAAGACCATAATAAAATATTTCAAAGTAATGACTTTTATACTTATATAGTAAAATCATAAATGATTCTACTTCCTCTTTACTTTCTTAATCGTTTCTATTTTCAACCCCAAGCTAGATATTTCTTTTGTTTCTGGGGAATCTTATAAAGTATAAATTTCATTTAAAGGAATATTTGACTTTCTGTGAATGGCACTTGAGGTAACATCCAAGGACAGATGATATGTCTTTGATGCTAAGTGACAGGTGCTTAGCCACTGATTTCAAAGAAGCTGTAAGAGAGACCAGAGGGATTTACGGTATGGATTAATGAAAAGTAAGAAATGGATTGTGAGGCACATATCTACTTCAAAGCCATTCTAGGAATGGCTACTCCTGAGCTCTTGGTTGTCACTATAAATAATGGATCCCAGAAGACCCTCAGCTGCTGTATTTAAGTGACAGAAGCCAGCACACCACATATTCATTCTCACAACCATGCTTTTCTGTGACTGTGAACGTAGTTAAATTTTTTTTCTCATAATCCCCCACCCCAGATGCATTTTATTTGATTAAAAAAAAAGAATGATATTATCAGAGGAAAAATTAAGCTGTGCAGTAATAGCGTATAAGACCAAAATCTCCATAAATTTATATACCTTTTAAAATGTTTGAGCATACCTTATTTACTGTGTGTGTGTGTGTGTGTGTGTGTGTGTGTGTGTGTGTGTGTGTGTG
>JANHMN010000020.1:5195937-5263830 GCA_030674055.1 Rhabdomys pumilio | reverse complement strand
GTGTGTGTGTGTGTGTGTGTGTGTGTGTGTGTGTGTGTGTGTGTGTGAATGTATGGGGTCAGAGGTCAACTCCCAGGAGTTGCTTCTTTTCTTCACCGTGTGAATTCCAGAGATCACACTTGGGTTGTCAGCTTGGCAACAAATATTGCTACCCACTAAGCTACCTTGCTAGCCCACATAAAGCTTTGGATAAACCCTGATCATTCTGCAGAGATACTGCCCTCAGCAGCACCTCACTGACTACAGCTACTTTGGTATTGTTGCTTCACTGTCGAAACTGTTTCCTTGGTCCAGCTGGCATGGGAAAGGGCAGCTAGAGGTCACACACTGCTCTTTCTGCCCTTCTCCCTGAAGCACATTGTTCATCAGAAGAAGACTCGTGGCCGTGTCTCACTGTAACTGTGCTGAGTGAGCAGATGAAATATTTGCTAAGAGGGTTTTACAGAGACAGTTCCCCCATGCACCTCTATGTTATGCCTTAACCTTTGCTTCCTTAATCCTAACATAGGACATAGGAAGGACTCCAATGAAAAAAATATTCTTGTAAAAAGCTTTATTTGATATATTGTTTTTGAGAATTTCATACAAAAGTGTATATAAAAGTGTGTATGTGTGTACAATAATTAAACCATAGCAGGTTTTAACCATGGCAGGTTTTTTTTAATTGAATTAACCTCTGACCCTCAAGTAAGAATGAAGCTAACTAGTCTTCTATAACTTTCAAAGCTAAACTTCTAAAGAAAAGTCACACATGTCTAATGAATCACTCTAACTTATGTTTCAAACTGTTTATTCAAAAATGTTTGGATCAAATAAGAATACATTAATGTCTTTTTAACATTAATGGATTTTAAATTTAGAGTCTTAGTTTATCACAATAATTTATTCTTAAGTCATAGTTCTCACATGATTTGAAATTTATAAACATAATTTAATATTTGCTGTGATCTATACCACAGCCCAGGAGATATTAAAATAGAAATAATATTTTAGGCAGTCTACCGTGTTGATTATTATGCTTGGTTTTATAATTGGTCTATTATCTCCTCTAATCTTCACAGTAGCCCAAGAAGCAGATATTATCTATGCTGTTTTTAGAGTGTAGAAGTTCAAGCCAAGGAAAGTTGTCTCATTGCTGGGAAATCCCAGACACACAGAGTCGGTGTTTCTGAAATGTTTTTCAGCTCTATCATGCTTCACCAAGCAATAGTCAGTGAAATGGACAGCTATGGTTGTAGATACAGTACACTGTTTGGGACATCTGTAAGGTGACTATCATTGTATTGTCATTTTCTGATTCCTTGGGGGCTTTGTGGACTCTTTATAGTCTTTGCTGGTTATGTTGGCAATCTATCACGTATCTATGCAACTCATTCACATCAGTACTAGATCCCTCAAGATTAATTAGTGCTCACTGTGTGCTTTGTATGGGCATCATTATGCATTGGACTTTCATCATAGTGTTGAGAGAGACCCTATAATTAGTTCAACTTTCACAAATGGAAGCCAAAGTACATCTTGTCTGTAGTGTGGTTAATCAACCATGGATCTAGAATGCAGCCATAAATTGACAGATTCAAATGGCTATACATTTTTCTAACTTACTCTAATGCATTTCTCAAGTAAACATTTTATCTTATTAGCTACACTGAAAAGTTCTCCAAAGACAATGACCGCATTGTGGTACAGATCACAGCAAATATTAAATTATGTCAGCATTCCTTTTGGCATCCAACAGTACTAGGGACATATTGGACACGTGTCCAGCAATCATTTGATGAGTTAAGTGCCAGAGATTGTAGAGATGACAATTTCTTTTCATTGTTTTTTAGTTATAAGCATCTTTATAAGGGAACTGGGGATGTAGTTCAGTTTATAGAATGCTTGCTTGCCACATATAAAGCCCTAAGTTCAATTCCCAACACATATATTATAATCTCAGATCTTGGAAAGGTAGAGGCAGGAGGCACAGAAGCTTAAGAGTATTCTGAGCTGAGTTTAAGGATAGTCTGGGTTATGTGAAACCTTGTCTCTAAAAACAAAAAAGAGACTGAGACATAAAGTATTTTTTTCATATGCTTCTTGGGACTTCTGGACTTCAACAAAGACAAACATAAAAGTCCAGAATGTGAAAGACCCATGAGTCTACCCACGTCTTCTGATCCAATTGTTGGTAAAACTAGGATTGATTTATTGATGCCTACTACAAGTAGAATACTTTCTTGTTGGGGAATTTCATCTTTAAGATGGAGAGATTAAGATTTCACTTTACAGTCCTCATCCTTTGGTCGGTCCACTGATGTTAAAGGTAGGGCACCAATGATGCCATCCTATGAGGTGTGAGTAGCAAGTCTTTCTTCTTAGCTCTTGGATACCCAGTTCCTCTGTCTTCTTTGGCCTTGTATATTTATCAGGATAATCTGTCTTGGCGTTAGTATCAGTGGGACACTTAATGCAGGGAAGAAAGAGGACTCAGAAGCTAAGTGCCTTCCTACACAGAGTCCCATCCCAGTTATAACAGTCTATGTGATGCACGGCAATTTAGATCATACCTATAGTCGATGGTCATTTGATATTATGAGGTTCTAGCTGGCTGCCCAAGTATTTCTTTCTGACTCTAGACATCTCTATTAATAATGTGAGCTACTGATTTTAAAGTTCTCTGCAAACAGAAGGTCTTTCACTGTATGAATTGGGAAGCTCTAATTTTAGCCTGTTCTACTTTGGATCATTGGATAGGCTTTGGTCTTTAACCACCGGGACTTTTTATATACATGGAGGCTAATAGATCAGGTATGTAACAACTGGACTGAGAAGAGTGTAGCAACACAGATTAATCAATGTCCATCAAGTGTAAAAAAAAAACTGTCACAAAATTAATACTGAGGCCTGAAGTGTGGATAAGTAAGAATTTTTATATAAATAAAAATCTTAATGCCTACTTTATAATCCTATGAACAGTGATAATAGGGCCAGGGAATACTTGGAATTTCTTTGTGTGGTACATAGTGGTTAATGTAGAAACTCACAATTGATCAAAGTACAGAGAATACGTATCTGTAGAGGGTGTTAGTTGTTTTAAGAAGTCTGACTGCAGCTCAGAACAGACCACTCCAGTCCACACGGTTCCAAGGGGGAGGAGGTTTATTCAGGGGATAGGGCAAAGGTGAGGAGAAGAAGGTAGAAGGATGAGAGAGCGAGTCAGGGTATCCTGCCTGTTTTATATGGGCGGTGATGTAGTATCTCCCAGGTAAAGGTGAGGTAGCCAGGTGGATTCTGGGAGTGTATGGCTGTTGCCTTGGCAACGATGTGGGGGTCGCCTAAATGTGATGTCACTGGGTTCGGAGCCTGATACCAACAGAGGGCCCAGCCACAAATGGAGCATCTATATCACACCATTTCCCTGCATGGCTTAGGGACCATCCCAGAAGAGAGACATAAAGGTTGGAAGTGGTTTCTAGGTCTTGTGACACATGGGTGTTATACCCATGTACTTTAATCCCAGAACTTGTGAGGCAGAAGCAAGCAGATCTCCATGAGGCTGAGAACAGCCTAGACTATATAGTGAATTCAAAGACTGCTAGGACTACATAGAAGGCCTGTATCAAAAAATAAAGCAGTAAAAAAGCCAAAGATTGACGAGTACCACAATGTATCAGTGTCTTTGGACATGACAGGACCACTGCACTTATAAACTCATGAGATCTGAAACAACGCTTGCACAAGATCAATTCAGTCAACACTAGAATATGGAATGGCAAGAGACTCATGACCTTTAGCCACAACTGAGAAGCTATTGACAGTTGGTGGCTCCTGGGAGAAAGAGAGTCAGTTTTCTTTAAGGATGTGACTCCTAGTATGTCCACCATGCTCCAATAGATGGCCTCACATCCCTGATAATAAGGTGCAAAATGGACTCTACATGTCATTTAAATATAAGTAAATAAAAGGACAGGGACTTTGGGGAGGGGTGTGCGAATTACTTTTCCGTTGATGTGAAAAGATGCTGTGACCAAGGCAATTTATGCAAAGGAGTTTATCGGGACTCATGATTCCGAAGAGTTAGAATATGAGCATCATGGTAGGGAGTCTGGCAGTAGACAGGCAGCCATGGCTTACATTCTGATCCACAGAAAAGGGCAGAGACAGAAAAAGCTAACTGAGACTAGCATTTGAGCTTTTTAAACCTCAGTGCACACCCCTAGTGACACACTTCCTCTGGCAAGGCCACACCTCCTAATCCTTCCCAAATAGTTTCACCAACTGGGGCCCAAGCATTTAAATATATGAGCACAGGGAGGCCATTTTCATTCAAATATCACTATGAAGGTGTGGAGTGGATGGTAGATCTAGGAGGAGTTAGGGGAAAGCGTAGGAGGTGATAAATTACATTGTACTCATGTGTGAAATTCTCAAAGAATTAACAAGAATATTATATTTTAAAAGGAAATACTCAAAAATGTGAGTATTCTCAAATACACTATGCCTCTGCCCATTACCCTTCCACCTCTTTTTTTTTTCAGAGTACCTTTCTCTGTGTCTAAATCTTTTATATTATAATGTATCTGGTGGACTAGCTTTCTATGATTAAATAATGTGCGGAATCTTATATAGAACACCGCTGTTTTTAAGAGGCTCACATACTGAGTACAGAAATATCTTGCTCTGAACAAACCAACTTTAAGCCTTAACCTCTGCAATTTTCTTATGAGAATACCCACTGGTACCTCTTCCTGAATCTGTTTTGTAGCTGCTTTGTGGGAAACGGGAAAATCCACATGCATTTTTTTTCCCTTTGCAGTGTTATAACTGGTTTCTAAGTCTCTCGGTGTCTGTTTTAATGAGAATGTGGCAGACAGTGGAGCAAGCAAAATTTATCCATTGTAAATATTTGTTCTTCTGTCATTTCCCCAGCAGCCGGTTAGCACCGTGAAGGTGACAGCCTTGTCTTTTCATCTCTCTGTCTCCCAGCACTCAGCATGGTTCTCAGTACATACTTCAAGTGTTCAATAAATATTTTATGAATGAATGAATGAGCGCTAACATTCTAAGACTTCCAGCATTGACAGTCTCAAATGGAACTAGCATCAATCCTACATGGGAAGTCTGAGAAAAAGAAGGGTAGTGTAGCATTATAGACAGACTCCTGACTGGGTCCTACCTCCTCTATCTTTTGACCTGGGACTAAACGTTTTGTTTTGTTTTGTTTTTTTTATATAGATTTTCTGAGTCATAAGTCTTTTGTTCTCATTTGTAGAGTGGGACTATTGACAGCTTATTGCTGTAACTCAGAGTTAAATGTGATAGTGCCACAGGGTGGGTGTGCAAGCCTCCTGAAACAACAGTTTTGCTGTCAGTGTTGCCTATTGGTCTACTCATCTACCATTTGCTCCTCTAGTTTGTGCTTACACTGGAGACCATGGGACTTCGTATACATTCTTGGATTCTCTTCATACTTGATGAGCAATAGAAAGCCGTAGAATTTTCAACTGCCCAACTATGACATGGGCTCAATTCCATCCTCCTATGCTGTATCACACTAAATCATGTTTAGGTACACAGACTTAATTCAGCCAACACTTCCTGCTGTCACAGGCTTCTAAAATTTCTTCATGCTGATAGAGAATCTTTTTCCTTTGCTCTTCATTCCTGCTAAATGCCTCCAGTCACTGCGCATGTCTTACATTGTTCCATAGCAACACGTCTCACCAAGTTGACACTCTTGTACACAGGAAGTCATGTGTCCATGTGTGCGCACTGATAAGCACGTACCCCTTCCTTCATCTGACTTTACTTTTCTGTAAACATCGGCCATGTTTTCATGAGAGTGGGCACTTACTTGGTGGATCATTGAGATGTACATGATACTGTCCTCCAACACGTCCTTCTTTAAACCCTTTTTCTCTTCCACTGCACAATATTTATATATAAATTTCAGTCTCTGTTTTAATTCATAAATGCCCTCATAAGTCTATTAGACATGAATCTGATGTTCTGCCATTTTGAACTCTCTCTCTCTCTCTCTCTCTCTCTCTCTCTCTCTCTGTGTGTGTGTGTGGTTTGTATACATATGTGCATATGTGTGTGTACTGGTATATACTCAGTCATATGGTTGAGTTTGGAGGTCAAGACAGACAGAATTTTTCCTCAATCATTTCTCTATCTTATTTTTTGAGGTAGGGTCTCTCACTGAATTGAAAGCTCATTCCACCAAACTCCCAAGATCCACCTGTCTGGATTTCAGGGTCTTGGGTGTGTTACCTGGATTTTACATAAGATCCCAACTCAGGTGCTTGTGTTTGCATAGCAAGCATTTTACCCACAAAACCAGCTCCTAGACCCATTTTGAAATTTTTGACAGAAATATCACAACCCATTGGAGACTAAGGTCCAAGGAGATTCATTTCAGTATTGTTCCTAGTCCTTTGTGCTAGAGCTGTCCCATCCACGTTCCAGCACTGTGAGTTAATCAGGTGAGGTTGTCTCATGTAGCTATCTCCCTGTAGGACTTTAGTCGATCAAGAGTTGATAAGGGAACAGGGAGAACCAAGCTTTGCCTATGTCTTTTAGAACTTCTGAATCTAACTGACACCAAATAATGGAACAATGGTGTCTCTCCTGAGTCTTGCTTATACAAAGAAAAAAAAAAAGAAAAAGAAAAAGAAAGGAAGGAAGGAAGAAAAACAACCAACCATAGCCCCAAATGCTAAGCATGGTACATATCTGCTATGGAAGTCACCAGCCACTGCTGGTGGACAATTTAAACTTAGAGTGACATAAATGAAAAAACTCTTTGTTCAGCTGCACTAGGTCTTCTCCAGCCACCTGTAGCTGGTGGCCACCGCATTTGTCTGCACAGGCGCAGATGATCACATGCATTTTTGTTGAACAGCACCGACCCAAAGACCGTTCTGTATACTGAAAAGGCACTTCTTTCTGTATCAAAAAAAAAAAAAAAACCTACCCAGTTTCTCCTTTCCCTAAATGCTCCATGTTGTGCTCTGCCTACAAAGCAAAAGCTCGTTAATATATAATTAAAAGCAGATGAAGCAGATCCTAAGCAAGAATAAAGCAGGAGCTGAACAACACTCAGAAGTTGCAGTTTTTCAAGGAAATTTGCTTCTGGCATCATCTGCTGTCTCTAACATCTCTCATTGAATACAAAAATAATCTTGCTCTTTTTTTTTTCTTTTGAGTGTATCTCATGTTTGAGACTAGAAGTCTCAAATCCATTTTTTGAGCCTCCAGCTTCCTGTTAACATGACATTTGTAGAAAGACCCAGCGTATGATTATACAAAAAATGGAAAGGAACAGAACAAAAGAAGGCTGCTGGTTGATCTTCCTACTGGGTAAATTTAGTTGCCTGAGAAACAGGAGGAAATGATTTTAAAGCCACAATAATGAAACATCACTGGAATTTGCTTCTCCCCCTCTCAATTCCGGAACTAGGTTTGTCTTTGACATAATATGAAGGGAGGGGTTGCAGCAGGGAGGAGACATTCATTCATGTTATTTCCCTCGGTGTTTAGTTGAAATTTTACTTTTAAAAGTTTCTGTCAGCCTTTATAATTATCTGGTTAAATTTATACACACAGTTTGTTCTAAGAGTGGCTGACATTTAAGTGCTACAAAATTAATATGAATGTGATGCAGTGGACATAATTGCTTTCTAGAAAAGTCTCATCTGTATGACTCACTGCTAGAGCCAAAATTATGAGCCCAGAGTTTCCTGAGAGCATCAGCCTATCAGATTCCTTCTGCACACTTTCTCAAGAATGCTGTTTTTCAGGAAATGAAATATGCATTTCTCTTTGGTCTCTGTTGCTTCCCACTAGGAAGTTCAGGAAACAGCTAAAAAAAATAATTTTATCTACAATAACCATGTGGGTATAGTATATTTCAGAAAAAAACCATACATGCATACTGTCGATTTTGAATGCCCATAATAATTTTCATACTGTCAATTTGTGTACATATGATGCCATGCTACTTATTAAAGCCATGTGCTTATGTGACTCACATGGCTTGGCTTGTACTTCACTGTTTCTCGGGTCTTGCAGCTTCTCCACCTGTAATTTCTCACATGCTTAGTGTCTGGGATAATTACAGCAGGAACACTAGGTCCTCAGACTCCTCCGTTTGTTGGAGCTGCACTGCAAGCAGACCTGGGTGTTGACTTGAGTTGCGTTGGGACTAAATGGATAAGAAGAAAAATGAATTAAAACATTTAAACTTACTTGTGTGCATACTGGTGTTTTGCATGCCTGTGTATCTGCCTACTGTGTGCATACAGTGCCAGTGGAGTATAGTGGGCATTGGATCCTCTGGAATGATAGTTACAGACATTCGGTGTGGCTGCCATATACTTGCTGGGAATCAAACTCAGGTCTTCTACAAGAGCAGCCAATGTATGCTCTTAACCTCTGAGTCATCTCTCCAACCCCCCCCCCCAATACACCTTAAGGACTGCTAAAGCACCGTGTCAGGAATGCACACGCCACACCTTAAGGATTTGTTAACATGTTAACAGTTACCAGAGGCTGCTTTTATGATGTAGAAATTGTTAATAAAATGACTAACCGTTTCATATAAAATAATAAAAACAAAACAAAATAGGAGTTTCAGGATCTATTCTTGGCTTGGGCAGGTGCTGGCTATGATGATGGATTGAAAGAGACTTGCCTGTCTTGAGCGTCGTTATTTACATCATTAATTTACGTCATTGATTATTTACATTATTACATTATTTACATTATGTACATTGTAAAATAAGTTTGATAGCACCCATATCAAGAGTGTGCCAATGACAAAATGAGATAATAACGTATGTAGTTCATGTTTTATCACTTATTATCAGCATACTATATTTATCCTTTATGATTTATATAGTTAATGGTAGTGGCTAGAAAAGCAAGATTTTTTTCCCCTTTTAGACAGTTTATCATTGTATTTCAATTGTACAAAATACTGGGTTTTGCTGTGATGTTCTCCTGCATACTCATTGTTCTCCGATTTATCCCTTATCATCTTTTCTTTGTCCTCCACCCCCTCCTTCTTCTTCCTCAGTTGTCTCCATTCTATTTTACTGCTGCCCCTAGGCTCCACCTATGAGAGAAAACACCATAGTTTCCTTCCAGACTCTGTCTGAGTCTGTCTTATTTAATTCAGTATGATCATGCCTAGTTCTTTGTGCCTGAATAACACTCAGTTGCGTGTGTAAACCATATCTTCTTCTTTTACACTTTTATAAGAATCTAGGTTGCTTTCACGGCTTGGCTATAGGGAGTAGTTGTCACAATAAACTTGGATGTGCAGACATCTCTATGTAATGTGACTTTTGGTCTGCACCAAGGGTAATGATAATATAGCTGGGTCGTCTTGTCATTTAATTTTCAGAACCTCTCTCTCTCTCTCTCTCTCTCTCTCTCTCTCTCTCTCTTATCCTCCCTCCTTTTCTTTCTGTCTTCCTTTATTTTTCTTCCTCCCTCTCTCCTTGCCTCCCTCCCTTCCTTCCTTTTCCCTTCCTTCCTTCCATCCTTCCTTTCTTTTGTTCTTTCAGAACCTCCATATTGATTTCCATAGTGATTGTACCAGTTCACACTCATACCAACAACATATAAGCCTCTTCCCTGACTTTTCTGTTCAAGACAGTCATTTTGACTGTGGTGAACCAGAATACCCATGCATTCCTGATTTGCATTTCTATGATGGCCTAATGTGTTGAACCATTTTTTTTTCCTGTATGTATTGGCTGTTCATTCTTCTTGTTTTGAGAAGTATTTGCTCAATTTATTTTCCATTTGTTAATTGGATTGCCGGTTTCTGTGCACCACAAGCATGCTTGGTGCTGACAGAGCCCAGAAGAGAACATTGCACCTCCCAGACCTGAAGTAATAGATGGTTGTGAGCTGCCGTGTGCCTGTTGGGAATTGAACCTGGGTCCTCCAGGAGAGAAGTCAGTGCTCTTAACCCTGACCCCCAGCCTCAGATTACTTATCTTGACATTTTAAATGTGTTTTTGTTTATTTGTTCTTTACATATTTGAGATATGAAAACCCTATTGGACATTGTGTTTTCCCCTGTCTGTGGGCTTTTCTTCAGTGCTCAGTTGTCTCCTTTTCTACACAGACATGTCAGGGTCATGTGACCCCATCTGACCCCCGTTGCTGTTACTTGCTAAACTCTGGAATACTATTCAGAAAGTCATTGTCCCCATCTGAATCCCGGGGAGTTTTCCTCTAGACATCTTCTTAGCATACCTTAGGTCTATTTTTGAGTTGATGTCCAGACAAGGTAAGAGTCAGGGTCTCCTTGCAGTCTTCTGCGTACTGATATCTGCTGTTCTCAGCACCATTTGTCAAAAGAGGCTCTGGTTTCTCCAACAGATAGGTTTGACATTTCTGTCAAGAACTAAATGTTTGTTGTTTCTTAGTTTGTTCCTTAGTTCACTTCTACTTCCCCCTTTTAAAAAAATGACAATTTCAATGTAGTAGCTCTATTTGACTATTTTGGATCTTTCAGGCTTCCATATAAATTTAGGACTTTTTTGTTTTGTTTTGTGAGGAATGTTTTTGGTGTTTTGATAGGGGTTAGATTGACTCTGCACATCACTTCAGCAACATGGCCATTTCAGCAATATTAACTCTGCAAACTGGGAGCCTAGGACGTCTTTCCCACAACTAGAGGAGCCTGCAGGTTGTTTTTCCTTATTGTTCTATATATTTATCATGTAGATATTTCATGATCTTGGTTATCCTTGATGATGGATTCTTCTGGGGTCTTTATGAATGTGATTTAGTTCCCCTGATTTCTTTCATAGCAGTTTCATTAGTGGTAAATGAAAAGGCTACTTCTTTTTGTGTGCTTACTTTGTGTCCTGATACTCTGCTGAACATATTTATTAAATCTAAAACTCTTAGGAAATGCTTAGGGATTTTAACTATAGCATCATATCATGTGCAAATAGAAATAATTGGCCTTCTTCTGTCTTTGTCTGTATTCCCTCTGTTTCTCTTTCCTGCCATATTGTCCTGGCTAAAACTTCAAGTACTGTAAAGAAAAATATAAACAGAGTGAACACCCATCTTTTCTGATTTACAGGGAATGTTAATATTTCTCCCAGTGAGTACACTATTGACTATGAATCTGGCGTCTATAGGTTTTAACACATTGAAGTATGATTCTTTTATGACTAGTTTCTTCGGGATTTCATCAAGAAGTCTTGTTGATTTGTGTCAAAGGCTGTTTTCTTAAGCTATTAGATAATTGCATAATTTTTGTTCTTGATTCTCTTTACATGGTGTACCATGTTCTTGATTTGTATATTTTGAACCACACCTACACTCCCTGGAATGAAGCTAATTTGATGATTATGTATCTGTATTTCTCTGTGGAATGTTCAAATCTAGTCTTAGAATCAGAGTAACACTGTGTAGACCAAGCACGGATGTATCCCCTGCCCCTTGTTTTTAGTGGACTTGTTTTAGGGAGACTAGCATGAGCTTGTCATAAGTATCTGATAACATTTATCAATGAACTGGTCATAGGACTTTGCATGCTATATTTACATGTTTTATTTTCCATTTTAAATCATAATTTTTCTAATTTATTAATGTTGTCTTCAGTCCCCAGAATTCTCTTTGTTTGAATTTGTTCAGAGATGAATTCTATTCCATTTTTTTTTTAAATCTGAGTTTTTC
This sequence comes from Rhabdomys pumilio, assembly GCA_030674055.1. Lineage (NCBI taxonomy): Eukaryota > Metazoa > Chordata > Mammalia > Rodentia > Muridae > Rhabdomys > Rhabdomys pumilio. The sequence goes on along the minus strand of JANHMN010000020.1, from coordinate 5,252,130 downwards.
ATTCTCTAGATTTCCATTTAACTCTTTTTTTCTTTTAGGAAGTTTTCTTTTGGGAAGATATTTTTATTCCTGCAGAAGTCTTACTACTTGTTATCCACCTCTTTATTTTAATAGGTCATTTTAATAGGTCAAGCGTATCTAGAAATTTGTTGTAAGGTACAAGCTTTCAAATTAATTCCTGATTATCCTCTGGATTTTAGACTATCTGCTGTCACATCCCTTGTTCCCTCTCCCTCTGTGACTTTGGGTCTTCTCTTTCCTCTCATCAGTTCTGTTTTTCAGCCTTGCTAATCATTTTGAAGATTAGCAACTCTGTTTCATTGACTGCCTGTGCTGTCTTTTATTTGCTATTTCATCCATTTCAGCATGGATATTTATTAATTTTTTTCCTTTTCTAATTTTACGTTTGTATTATAATCATTTTTTATAATACCCTGAGTATCATGTATTGGTTTTCCAGTCTCCAATTTTTAAATGTCTTAAAAGATGTATTTATTTATATTAATGTATGTGAGCTTTTTTTTTTCCTTTTGGCCTGCATGTTTGTCTGTGCACATGTGCGTATAGTACCTAAAGAAGGCAGAGAGGTCACTGGGTCCTATGGAGCTGGAGTTACAGGTGGTTGTGAGTTGTTATGTGGGTGCTGGGAATTGAACTCAGGACCTCTGTAAGAGCAGCAAGTGCTCTTAACCGATGAGCCATCTCCCAGCCCCGATTTAAAGGTTGGCACACAGCTGTACACTTCTGCCTTAGGACTTCCTTTGCTACATCCTACAGATCTTCAATGTGTTATTTTTCCAAGAATTTAAAAGTTTCCTTCATTTCTTTGATAATCCCCTGATCATTTAAAGTATCTTCTCTTGTCTTCATATGTTTTTAAAGTTTCTCGTGGTAATACTGACTTTAAGCTTTATTCTGCCATGTTACGGTAGAAACCAAACAAATTATTTAAATTATTTTTGGTCTTGCTAAGACTGGCTTTGTGGACTAAAATTCTTAATATTTAAGAGCATTCCATGAATTAGTAATACGTGTGCACATTTTGCAGTGATTGACTTGAATATTTGGGCATATTTCTGGTAAGCCCATTTAATTTGTGTAGTACTTTAACTTTAAATTTTTTGTTGGTTTATTTTGGTCTGGACAAAATACCTGTTTTGAGAATAGTGTATTAAGCTCAGTGAGTACTGTGGTGGGATGGGGGAAGGGACCGTGGGACTGGGAGCGGGACAGAGATTAGGATGTAAAATGAATAAAAAAAATTTATTCTCAAGTTAAAATAAAGGAAAAAATATTCTATTAAAAATAATTCAAAGAGAGTGAGAGATGGAGCAGTGGATATGACTTTTTGGATAAGAGCAATTTCTTTCCAAGATTTAGAACCAGAGGACCTGAATCTAAATCCTCAGCACTCAGCATTGGGGCCAGAGACAGGCAGATCCCAACAGTTCACTGGGCAGCAAATATAGCTAACTAGGTAAGCTTTTGGTTCAGGGGGAGACCCTGTCTTAAGGCATTCACGTAGAGAACAATAATGTAAGACAATTGATCTCTTTCTCTGGCTTCCGCATGCATGCATACAGGCACACATCCATGCATTCATGTGAGTGCCATACATGCACACCACACATAAAAACATGCTGGGCACACACAAAATAGAAGAGAAAAATTAACTAAAGGAGTTTGACTACTAGAATAATAAAGTAACAATAATACATACATATATATATATATATATATATATTATATACACACAATAATATATGTTTATATGCACATTATGTGTGTATGTGTGTGTGTGTGAGAGAGAGGGAGAGGGGGGATGGGGGAAGAGGGAACACACATATATAAAAATATACATACCAGCCAGAAAAAGACCAAAAGGAAAAATCTTACTTTAAAAAGTTGTTTATGTTGTGGTGATTATTTGGGTGACAGTAGATATTCAGTATTTCTGCTATTTCCTTTTTTTTTCTGTGTCCTTTTTGAGCTACAAAGCGAGTTTAGAGGGAGCAAAACCTAGCTGGTATTTGTCCTTTGCTTTTTCCTGTTACATGCTGTCCATCAGTGGGAATGGCTGGTTGAACAACTTTGCTTCTTTCTCTCTTGCATGGAACCAACATTCCCCTGACGTGGGTTTACTCCGGACAGATTAGCTCAGTGTACTCCCAGGAAATTGGCAACAAGAGATAGAAGAGTGCAGGAAGTTTAGAGAAGACACAGAGAGAGGAGGAGGATAGATGACATATGACATTCAAGAAGACAAAGTAAATCAAGAGAATGTTGGGATGTATGTGGTTTTAATTCCCCACTTCTTTGAAGCATCCTAAATAGCTAGGCCCCTGAGTGACCATAGAACAGAGTGCGTGAAAACACAGACTCTGAACAGTTTCTGGGCTTATGCCTGCATGACCTTATTGCTTTGTGACCAGGTAGATGTGTGTAGGGTTGTTCCTGTTCTAAAATGCATTTTCTTCCCTGAGAAATGGGCCTCCTATACAGAAACTAACACAGCATTATCCTGATGATCTGATGATGTAATTACCCAATGCTTGGCAAATATGTAAGGGTTTGATAAATGTTACACGGGCTTAGTGGCGTGATTAAAATAAATAGTAATCCTATTAGATATTAAAATAATCCCTGTGGCCCAGGTAATCTGCTGAGAACTCTATGTGAATTCATTCATTACATTCTGAAGACTACAAAGTGGAATTGTTACTGCCTTCATCTGAAAGATGGTAAATCAGTGGCCCATCTTCAAACAAACCGCTCAAGGTCACACAGCTAGTGAACTGTGGAACAGGGATTCAAGCTTTCCTTCTCTAATGGGAGAGGCATGCCCACACAGGTACCAGTGGATACCGCTTGTGTGGATGTTGCATCTGAAGAGAAACAACATTTGAAGCAGTTTACTCTGCTTTGTCGAATAGATGCACGGTTTGGAGAGAGGGAGAAGGAAGAGAAAGAGTGAAATGGGGAGAGGAGAGAAGGGAGATGAGAGACAGGAGACTGGCAGCAATGGTGGTGTTGTTGCTGCTAGTGGTGAAGGATAGAAGCAGAAGCACATTTGTGTGCATATGTACGGGCATGCGCATGTGTGTGTGTATGGAGTTCAGAGGTTGACAAGTGCCTTTCTCAGTCACTCTCTGCCTTATTTTTTGAGACAAGGTCTTTCAATGAACCCGGAGCTTGGTGATAAGTCAACTGATTGGCTATCAGACTCAACATATCCTTTTGAGTACAACTTCCTGGTATTGTTACTGGAATTACAAGTGTTTATCACCATGCCTGACTTTTCTACATGGGTTCTAGGGAATCAAACTGAGGGCACCATGCTTGCAAACAAGCACTTTACTGAGTGAGCCATTGCCCAGGCCCTACAATTAGATTAACTATATATATTTTCTTAGTGTGTGTGTGTGTGTGTGTGTGTGTGTGTGTGTGTGTGTGTGTGTGTATGTTAGCATGTGCTTGTGGTTGGGTGGGTGGGGGACTGTGGGGTTTGAAATTTGGTTTTCTCTTTCCATCATGTGGGGCTGAAAATCAAATTAAAATCAGCAGTCATGGAGGCAAGCTTCTTTAGCACTGGTGATCAGGCTAGGTCTGAGAATCACTGTTCAGACTTCAGACAGATGGACTCCTCATCTTATTCATACCGCTACCTCCAACAGGGTCCTACAAAGTGCTTGCTACTTACAGTTGAGAACAGATGTATTATTGACTTGGCTGATCTCTGGGATTATAGCTGACTGTATTGATGTTCATGGTGTCCAGTACCATCCAACACAGAGCCAGAATCCTAGAAGCTACTTCATATAGTTCTTCAATTAAGATCGAAAGGTTGCATGGTACAGACATCCAGCATTCCTGCCTCTCTTGAATTTGCTGAGATATTTAAAAGACTGAATGACACCACAGCAAGCAGAACAGTGATTAAGCTCTTATTCTTAATGGTCTTGGGACAATCTCTGCTCAATTGCTTCCCCTGCTGCTTTCCCTCCCTCTTGAGCTCTCTATTGTCTTCTTCTTGTTTGCAGCTCATTCAGAAACTAATTATGTTTCTGGATCAGTCTGTCCTGTAAGAGAGTGTGGATATGCTGAAGTGGTAGACTTTATAACTTAAATTATCGGAGTGAAAGGACAATTATAATTTACTTCTAAAATTGGCCAAAAGTCAGCTTTCATCCAAATTATTCTGAGCAGACATAACCGGGGTGTTCTATGAAAGGCAACAAAGAGGATTTAAATAGGCCATGGAAAATGTATTGATAATCTGGCCATATTAATCCCGGTCTCTAACAGAGTGTGAAATTACTTGTTTATTCCACTTATCCAGGGCCATGGGGGAAGCTGATCACTCATTGACAGAGTTACACTTTGTGATCACCTTTCAACAGTGAGCTTCAGTTGGGCCAAGGCCAAACAATCTGACTTCCTGGCCTCTCTCCCATCTCCAGAGTCAAGGTCAGGGTTGCTGCTTGCTCTGAGCAGGCTTGGGTACTGATGTAGTCACATAGTCCATAATATATGGTTGAGGCTTTCATTTGAGCATGGGCAGAGACATAAATCAGAGACTCTGAGAAGAACTGTGAAAATCTGGGAACTTTATCATTAATACTCCCATATGGCTATCTTGTACCCAATATCCCAGGAAGAAGGTGGGGTTGAAAACTATCAAGGATGCCAGAATGTATAAAAAATAGTTCTTGACCCCCAAACCATGCATGTACACACTGTATGTATACATGCATACACATACATGTAAAGATCCTAGAGTGCTTCACTAATCTTTCATATTAGTTACCTGTTACTGTATAATAATATTACCAGAAGCACACCGTAATTATTACTAGACATAAAATAACAGTCCTAGTTAGTCTATAAAGGAAGCTGGCACAATTCTCTTCAGTGAGGTTTATTAGCATGGGAAGGCTTCAAGGCTGTCACTGATGAGGAGTCTCTCACTAACAGTGAGAATCAGTCAGGAATAGGGAGAATGAAAGAGGGAGATAGCCACCCTAGGTGGGATGACTGGAGAGGCCAGGGTAGCCCCAAGAAGTCTCTCTGGGGAGTCGTAGACCAATCCCTAGAGTGAAGGAAGGGACAATGTACAACCTTTCAGGGCAATGTGAAATCTCATGCCATGTGATTTAATTTAGCATAGCATGTATGACAGGGAGCATGGTGGAGCCAGATATCATCAATTGACGTTAAGTCACGGCACAGAATGATTTTTAATCCCAGAGAGAGCTGGATAGTGGAGTGGTTTGATTCAGGATATGGGACCAGGCGTAAAGGTGCAGTCATGTGTTCTAGTAGTCACTATCTATGGCCTAGGCCTATGGTCATGAGTCAGTTATATTCGTTGTCTCAGGGTCTTGTGATACTGTAACTTGGGTATCATCTAGGGATAATGTCTCGTCTGAAATCTGATTTGGAAATGATATACTCCCATGCTCACATGCTGGCCTTGACGCTAAGGGACTCAGTTTCCTATTAGCTGCAGCTGCTTTTGGTTCTTCGACTTCCTCTGTGGTCCATGACTTTCACGTTTTGTGTTTGCATCACAAAAACTTAAGAGCTTGGGTGGTTTTGGTGACCTTCAAGTTTCCGGTATCCCAGATTCCCAAGAAAGATTCTGTGGTTCTCAAAGATACCTCAGTATTTCTGTGCCAATATCACACCTGATTTACTTTCCAGGTCTACTGTTGTAATGTTCTCCTTTGAGGAGGAAATGGAACCATGTCTTTTGATTTAAGAGCTTTATTGCAAAGAACATGTACAATGGTGTGTCCAGAGTCAAGGGAAACAAAAGGCACTCTTTCGGAGACCCACCTCTGTGGTTAAAAAGACTCTGTGGATACTCTGCTTGGATCCCTTTATCCAGTTAGTGTACTCATCCCCTGCTCTACTAAGCGTTGCTCCTAATGGCTCACAGCTGCCCTTATCCTGGAGAAAGCTTAGTCTCTCTCTTCTCTGCGAAGTTTAACAAGTGTACATGCACTCCTGTTTCCTACTGTGTTCTACGGAGCCCACCTTAAGATTGGTAAGAAACCGTTGTTAATCCGTGAGTCTAGAAGAGCAAGGGGGAGAAACAACAGTTAAAACCAAGGCCTTGGGGTGTTACCTGATAGGAGCTATGCTCCTTAGTTTGGACCCAGGCAGGAGCTGGGAAGAAATACGCTATGTGTTTCTTCTCCTTTTAATTGTTTCTCTTTAGTCAAACACTGCAGAATGCTTGCCAACACCCAGCATTAGGGATCAATGAGTGTCGTCCTATTAGGACCCTGAGCAGAAGCAGGAGGAATCAGCAGAAAGTTGAACGATGGACAAGGGCCAGCCCATGACCCTTCTCTCTGTCAATACAGCCATCAGAATGGTGCTAGAATGATCTTCAGGGCATTTATTTTGCCATCCCTTGCTCACTCAGCTCCACCTTGTCTAGATCTTCTGTGTTTCTTTTATGTTGCTTGAAAGATCACAAAAGTGTGCAGCATGAGTCTCTGGACTAGATATTAATAAAAAGAATTTCTGATCATGTACGAAAAGGTTGTTTGTTCATTTATAAATTGCTTAATTTCACTGTTGTTGGGTCTATTGTTGTAGCTCAATTAATAAAGTGTTTTCTCAGCCTCTATGAAGCCTTGGGTGTGATTCTAAGCACTGTATAAACCAAGCATTATGGGGGATGCTGGTAAGTCTCTCCTTTTGACTGAGGCACAGTAATTCATGGTTAGAAAGTTTGAGGTCAGACTGGACTGCATGAGACCCTGGTAAAATAAAATAATTGATTAATTTAATCAATAGATTGATTTACTGTTGTTATATAATCTTTCAGTATATGGCATAACCTTAATGTAAGCTCTACCATGTTGTATGACAGACCTTTCCTAGGGAAACATTACAGACACATCTCATCCCAGATAGGCAGACCAATATAGACCAAAGTCCACGTTGGTACACCAATGAGTTTTATTGGGGTTACTTACAGGAGCAGAAATGACTTAAAGACAGTTACAACACCAAGGACCATTACATCATGGATGACAGCTCAAAAGGTGAAGTACACTGCACAGCCTGCAGGCAGGTCAATGGGCCACATCATGTTATTTCCAGGCAGCTCAGTTGTTCTGAGACTCTTCCTGGCAGTTCAACTGTTCTTTGTTTCTTTTAGGCAGTTTGACTAGTCCCAGCTTCTTCCAGGCTACTCAGCTGATCACTGCTTCTTTTAAGAGGCTAGGCTTGTCTGAGAGTCTTTGCAGCTTGTCTTGTCTGGGAGTGACTTGTAGCAGTATTTCCTATTTATATATTCTTGGGAGGGAAGAGCCTAGTGAATCTCATCTGTTTCAGGGACTTCCTGAAGTTATTTTGAGTTGCTTTTTTCCTGTCTGAATCAGCTTCCCTGGAGAAGAGAATGTATCAGTCTTGTAGAAAACTGCTAAACAATCACCATTAATCACTGTGGAAAAAAACCTGATAATTTTCAGTTGATTTTGGACAATTTTTGGCACATATGAGTAGATTGCTACCACTGACAATCAGGTAAGTTGGCTGACAGGAACCTCAAATCAAGAGCAGATGTGGCACCTCTGATTCTCCCCATATGAATGTGGTTTCTTATCTTCATGACTGTATCACATTCAATCAGAGGTTTTCTTTGCATTTATGGAAGTATTAATTTCCGTGTGAAGCCCATAGGACAACGAGGTACACGTTGGGGGAAAAGCATTGTAGTAATCTCTAAATGAAAAATGGAGGGAAGATGTATTTGTGGAGCTGCCGGTGCTGTAGAACTCATGCAGATCCCAGCAGACCTCTCATGCACACACACAGGACATGTGACCATCTGTCATATAGACTAAGAGATAACTTTTATGAAATACATGGTTCCTATGAGCCAGCTGCTGCTATAGAAAGACCACTGTCGGGAAGATAAATGACCTAACCTAGAAGCTGAGACTGCAGCTAAACAAATATATCAGAGAAGGCACCACCATTTTCTCCTTGCTCTGTGAATCTATAAGAAATAGTAACTCCTACACATGGCTTCCCTGGTGAACTGTTGGCTTGAGAGGTGGCTGTGAGCTTTTAGAGGAATGTATGACTAGATAATGTGAAGCTCCTGTGGTGGTTTGAATATGCTTGGCCCAGAGAGAGTCACTGTTAGAAGGGTGTGGCCTTGTTGGAGGAGGTGTGGCTTTAACACAGTGTGTCACTGTGGGGGTGGGAGTCGAGATTCTTCTTTTAGCTGCCTGAGAAGAGTCTGATCCTGGCTTCCTTTGAATGAAGATGAAGAACTCTCAGTGCCTCCAGTGCTATGCCTGTGATGCTGATATGCTTTCTGCCATGATGATATTGGACTGAAATTTTGAGCCTGTAAGCCAGCCCCAGTTAAACCATCACAACTCCAAAGGCAGAAGGACTTGACAGGAGTAAATTGTGCTTTGCTTTTAAAGCAATAGGGAGACATATTAGAGATTCCAAGTAGGAGAATGATACTTTTCTTGCAAGGAGTCAGACAATGAGAACAATAGCTGAAACTTTGAGAGTATTTACCATGTGCAAACCACTTGACATACATTATTTAATATATTCATTACAGAATCTTTTCTTCATAGATGCTACTAACAGACAGGTTTGGGGTCCTGTTCCATATTTCACAGTGAGTGGAGAAGCTAGGATTTAAGTAGTCAAACATAGAACTGCTTCTGTCTTTGATAGAGACTCTTGCATTGTACATTACCATTAACACTGGCATTAGAGGAGTTAGAAGAACGGCCCACGAGATAAGAGCACTTACTATTCTTCCAGACGACCGACCTGAGTTTGGTTCCTAGCAACCACATGGCAGCTCACAAAGAGCTTCTTTTGGTCTCCATGGTCACCAGGGCCCACACAGAGTACACTTACATACATGCAGGTAAAAATCTCACACCCATAAAGTTAACATAAATAAATCTTAAACAGAAGACTAGCTCTAGAGAAGATGCTCCATTCTCTGGGAGAAATTTGATTATTTGTGGAGGCTTCACATCTGAAAAAGGACAGATGTGATCCTACGAAGGGATATGGTAGGGGCGGTTCCTAGTGAGAGGGATGGCGACAAGAACAGCAGAAGAACATAGTGGATTGGAAGGGACCTATGAATGCATTGGGATGACTCTGACCTACTGAAAATTGGCAACATCCACTGAATACTCAGCAACCTGTCTCTCTATTCTAAGACACCTTCATCCGAGACATTTCTCTTCATCATTCGCTTTGCTATGGTCTTCATTCAGAGATGCTTTGGCTCTCATGTTGCTCACAATTTGTACAGATACAGGGTCCATAATTCAGTAAGCTGCAGATTTACACCCTGCTTGTTTTCTATACTTGAATCACAGTTATTTTGAACTAGAACGGAAGTATAACTGTGGGGCCGACATGAATCTGGGATGTATGTTGTAGATTTGGTAGTTTCTACACAGAGGGTTTTGCTTGTTGTGGGCTGGGAGAGAGAAAGCTAGCACTGAAGCTCCAGTCTTGCCGTTAGAATAATTATTTGACACGGGCAAGCAGCCAATCCTCTCGGAACTTGACTTTTTTTAATATGGAAAAAACAACTGTCCCAAAGTCTTTATTAATATTCAGTTGGTAGAAGAAAGAGCTGCATGCATTCATAGACTAATTTTCCAACACGCTTGAAAAAAAAATAAGATGGCAATTCCCTTCAATCACAAATGCACCTTAACCTGACATTTTAGAGATGGGGTTGGCACATATTTGCTGACTACATAGTAAATATTTCAGGCTTTGTTGGCCCTGCAATCTCTATTTTGGCTACTGAGTGCAGCCACTGAAATAAAAGTAACCGCAGATAATAGGTAAGTAAATATGTATATGCCTGCATCCTACTAAAACTTTACTGTGGTGTATTTGTATATATACCTGTATATACAAATTTCTGTGCATATGTACGTGCACATGTGTGTGTAAGACTGAAGTACAATCAGCACCCTGTGAAAGAGGTGATGCGGCATACTCACTTGAACTAGTATGGCAATAGCAACAGGGAGAAACAAAATACTTGCGGAAAAGAAGGAGACAAGGAGGAACTCCAGTCTTATAGGAGAAATTTCGATGTAAGACATCAACACCACATGAAGATCAGGAAGCCTTTGCTGGTTTTCTTGCTGCAACTAGAAGCATAGAGCATGCTGTGAGGATTTTATTCCCGAGAGCCCCCCAGCGTCTTCATAGGCCTTCTCTGTTCAGAGGAGGAAAGTATGAGTACCTCTTGCCTGAGCACTGCATGGCAAGTTGAACTGGGCTAGGTCGTAGTGTTTAGACCCATGTCTGATGTTTCAGGAGTTCAGAATCAGGCTCTGAGGGGTGTTCGTTTGGTTGGTCTTTTCGTCTCCCCACTTTTCCCTTTTAGGTTTGAGTCCTGATAAAGTAACTGGGAGTCTAGAGGATGGGAAGGGAAGAGTAAACTTAGACATTTGAGGTAGAAAAACCCATGCTGGGGTTCCTTGGGTACTGGCTTGCCAAGGGTAACTTGGGAAAAATGAGCTAGTGTTTAGACGTGAGAAACTTGGATTGCTTTCAGAGACAAGACAATGGACTTCTCTGATCCATTACATAGGAGGAGAGTTGGGGTTTTATAAAAACTCAAAGGGTCAGTAAGATGGCTCAGTGGATGAAGGTGCTTGTTGTATGCAAGACTGGTGATCTGGGTTCGATTCCTGGAACCTACACAGGTAGAAGGAGAGAACCAACTTTCCAGATGTGTCCTCTGACCTCTATGCATGCTGCATGGTGAACACACACCTGTACTCTCAGACAAACACAACACGCTGCAACAATAATTAAAAGTAATAAATGAGGTGTGATAGAATTCATTGGACAACAGATCAGTAAAAAAAAATTAGATTCACATAAAACTTATAGCTAATATAAATCTGGATTGCGTCTTATGGTGTGTTTCACTAATTCATGATTTTTATTTCACAGATGAAAATTTTTACTATCCAAATGATAAAGGAAAATGGTGTTCTTAGCCGAGTGTGCCAGCATCTGGTTGGGAAGCTTTATTTTTGTGGTGGTGGGGAAGACTGTTTTTTTACCTGTTTCACTGACACCGCTAGTCAGTTGAAACATGAAATAATAAAGACTTCAGACATTCGCATCTGTGTGCTGAACAGTTTCCTGAATGGGGATGGAGATGCTTCCTCTTTTGAAAAATATTGCAGTGACTGGCACGTCATTTTTTTTCCCTTTTTATTTCCTAACACAGAATGAAGAAGATGAGCAACATCTATGAGTCAGCTGCCAACACGCTGGGAATCTTTAACAGCCCCTGCCTGACCAAAGTCGAGCTGCGTGTGGCATGCAAAGGCATTTCCGACAGAGACGCCCTGTCCAAGCCGGATCCTTGTGTCATCCTCAAGATGCAATCCCATGGGCAGTGGTTCGAGGTAGGCTTGTCCACAGAGCCAGACAGAAGCCTGGCTGGGTGGTCTGTTCAATGTAAAAAACAAAACAAAAATATTTTCTCTCTTTAGCAGGTTTGCTCTAAAACAAGAGAAAGTTCCAGAAAACTTTAAATAGAATCATGTTTCTGTTTATCTCATGATGTTTTGATATGTAATATTTTGACAATTTGTGAGCCTGGAATTTTCAGCTTGCTTTTGATAATTACCGAGAGATAACCACAATGCCCTCTGTATTATACCCAATCATTGACAAAATGTTAATGGGTCAGAAACATACTTCTATCCAGAACCCAGTCTGGGCTTGATGACTGATGCAAATAATGAATCCACAGAGCCAAGGCAGACTCCAGGTTAGATTTATTAAGAACCAGGTTTCTGGGCATGATGGGAGAGAGGCTCCTTGTTCTGAGGGACCACTTGTGGGAAGTTGAGAGAGAAATGACTATGCAGATGGAGTTAGTACAGGGTCTAAGGTTTTTCTAGATTGAGATAGACCTTGCTTGCATTGAAATGCTGTGAGTTGAGGGACAGCGCAAGTTTTAAGGAGTAGTGTGGCTCTCAGAACCAGAGAGAGCAATATGGGACACACTCACAGTGACAGAACCCAGTCCTCGGGACCTGGAGCACTGGTTCTCAACCTGTGGGTCACGACCCCTTTGGGGGCTGAACAACACTTTCACAGGAATTGCATATCTGATATCCCACAGATCAGTTATTTACATCATGATTCACACGAGTAGCAAGATTACAGTTATAAAGTAGCAATGAAAATAATTTTATGATTGGAACTCACCACAATGCTGAGGAACTGTGTTGATTGGTTGCAGCATTAAGATGGTTGGGAACTACCGGTCTAGAGGACTCGTTCTAAGTCCAATGGCATTGGGAGTCTGTGTTGGACGTATAACTTTAATCTGAGTTGGTTGGGGACTAATGCAAGAGAAGCCTGTGTGTATATAAATCCTGAAGGGTTTGACAGTGAAGAGATACAATGGGATGGTGGATGGAGCAGGGGAGGATAAGGAAGGATATGTGAGCTAATATGTTCATAATGCTTTAAGTGGTATTGGAAGGAAACAAACCATAAAAAGTTCTATAGCCTAATGGATCATTGGGTAATGGTGTGAGTAAAATGATATTGCTATGAATTAGTCTTAGAGTCAATGAGTGGCCATTTCCAATTTGTCAAGAGAGGATTTATTGTTTTATTTCATCTAATTTGAGGAAGGAATAGATCTTTGTTTGTTTGCCTGCTAGATTCTAGGATATCAGTGACCCTGTCAAGAACAGCCATAGGGAAAAGCAGGGAGGTTCTTTATGTCCCCTGAACTGGCTTGGCTAGAAGCTATGCTAGTAAATGCCCACATGGACATGTTGGCACTCGGGGAAGGGCAGAGGTGACTGCCATACAAGATGTGCGTCATACCATATTTATGATTTTGAGTGAAAATTGAAACAATGGGAGTTACATTTATTTTTTTCAGTGACTTATCAAAGACTGAGTGAACTGATCTAGTGGACTCCAGGTTCTGCATAGGAGGGAAAAAGAATGACAGGAAGAATGTGGCTTCGTTCAATAATTTTCTGCCTGCATGAGCAGAAGGCAATATTTAATCCCAGGAAGGTCCGCAGTCTGAAGGTTTTATTGCTGGTTCAGGCTTACTGTAGATACTGGCATAGTCTTTGGTGGTTTATTTGGAAATATTGCAGAAATATTGCTATTGTTGATTCTTTATAAATCGAAATGTTGCATCTAAGCAGCCTTTTAAAATAATCATATTTTTACTGTTTTTCCAGTTAATGATCAAAATAAGGGTATATTATGGCATTTCATACACACACACACACACATATATATATATATATATATGTGTGTGTGTGTGTGTGTGTGTATGCATCTATCTATTTATCTATCTATCTATCTATCTATCTATCTATCTATCTATCTATCTATGTCAGTGTTCTATTGCTAAAAAGAGATACTCTGGCCCTGGTAACTCTTATAAAATAAATAATTTAATAGAGACTTGCTTACATTCAGATGTTTAAGCATGGCAGCACACAGACAGACATGGTGCTGGTGACATCTGGATCTGGAGACAGCAGGCAGAAAGCATGACACTGGGCCTGGCTTGAGCATTTGAAACCTCAAAGCCCACCCTCAGTGACACACTTTCCCCAACAAGGCCACACCTCCTAAGTCCTGTCTTATGACCAAGCATTTCTATCTATAAGCCCTTGGGAGTTATTCAAACCACTCCAATATGTATCACTGTACCTTGACCTTATTCATGTCCCACAAGGTCCTTTCTAGCTCCTTTCCCCAATTCTTATGGTTCTCTCCCTTCCCCCAAATAGCGCTCCTCCTGCTCCAATGGTCTGTCTCTGTGTGCCAATATACATTTTACACATGAGAAATAATAACACCCTGTATGAGTCAGTGTTTCCTAGAGGAACAGAAACCAACAGGACGGGTATATATTAGAAAGAGATTTTAGACTGGCTTACATAATAGGTGTGATGGGGGTGGGGATTGAACAATGGCTGTCTTCACACTGGAGAGAGGCTGAGAACCTAGGAGCAGTGGCAGTCCAGTGCGATGCTTGAAGAGTCACTGGTCTTCAGTCCTCCCTGGAGGGCCAGTGAATCTGGGTTCCACTGTCAGCAGAAGATGACAGCCACAGCAACAGAGCAGAGGTCCATACGATAGCATTAGAAAGTGAGTAGGCAGCTCAACAAAAGCCCCTTAGCCATGGGATCCCTCTCTCATCTGGAATGCTAGTCAAGGATGTTGCTGACCCTGGGGGAGAGACTTCCTCCCTCAGTTAATCCTTGTAGGAAATACCCGCCCGTCACTGTGTCTTTTAGTTAATCCCAAACCAACCCAATCCATTTTCAGTCTCATAGGATAAGCCCTACAGACTGCCCTCCTTTCTTGCCTGTTTATGAGTAGGTAGGACAATCTTCCCCTCCATGGTAGGGAAAATATCATAAGATTTAAGAGGCAATGTATTACTCATGTAAGCCTGTGGTAGTAACCACTTCTCTGAAAGGGAGTGTTGATAGCTGTTCATGTATAGATGGCATCCTAGTGAGGGGACTCATCCCTGGAGAATGATTGACAGGAAGACTGGGATCCTAAATTAGGTCCCACATTGCAAACCGAATTTTTCATCACTGGGGTTTTATGTGTAATGGCATGTTTTTCTCCTTCCAAGCAACCATCTTGTACACTTTGTTGGTGAACCTTTAAAAAAGTAAATCTCAGCTAAACAAAATTAAATGAAATGATATGGTAGGGAAAAATCACTTTCTGAAAATTACCACAAAATAAGTTGTTTTCTGAAACACCTTGTTTTTTTTTTTTATTCTGACATTCATATTTTTAAACCCTTTCTTTTTCTAATTTCATTTTTAATTTTTTTTACTTGGCATGGGTTGAGGATGAGAGTGTATGCATGCTACAGTACATGAGTAGGGGTCAGAGGTCAATATGCAGAAGTTCCTTCTCACCTTATACCCCGTGGGTTCTGGTTATAGAAGCCAGGTTATCTGCTTCCCTCTGAGCCTTTACCCTCTGAGCCACATCCCAGGCTCTACTTTAACATGATTCTTATGAATGTAAAATGTTCTTTCCTGATTTTATTCCCTAGCAGTATATACTTTTCCCACATTTCTACAGATTTGATAAAATGTAAATTTTCAAGTTGCATAATATCCTATCAAATAGATTTACTTAAGCCGCTGTTTGATTTCTTGCCTTTTAAAATGCCTTAATTTAAGTAATACCATACTGAACATCTTGGTGCACACAATTTTTCAATTATTTTTGGATGGGTTCCTAGAAGAGATGCTACAAAATAGAACTGGTGGGATACAGAATAGGACATTTTATTTTGTGAGAACTTCACACATGGGCATTGCATTTACACCATCCTGCTCCTCCTGCTTCCTCCCCAATTCATAGCCTTTTCTTTACTACTGTTATATATACACACACACTTGCACATGCATGGGTGTGTACATGTACGTGGCGTGTGTGCACATATGTGTGTGTATACAACCTCCTAAGTCCATATAGCATTGCTTATATGTACATGTGTCCAGAGTTGGTCACTCGGAATTGGATAACCTATGACCAAGATTGTCCCTGCCAGAAACTGATTCTTCCTCTTTTAACAGTCATTGACCATCTGAATCATCTAGTGGTAGGACAGGGTGGTCTTTCCCTTCTCCATGGTGACATTGTCAACTGGTATTGTTATTATGCTGGTCTAGGTCAGACAACCACATTTTTGAGAGTCTATGAGTACATTTTACCTGTCATGTGTTGGGGTCACTATCTATCAGGAGGCAACTTGAGCCTTTGGTTCTGTCAGTCTCTCTGCTCTCTCTTCCATGCTGCTCCCTGAGTCATAAGTGTATGGGCTGTGTTGTGGAAATATCAGTTAGGGGTGGGTGCCCTTCAGTCACTTTTTATACAAGTTGTGGATTTCTATAGTTGTCTCCATATGTTGCAAAGAGAAGCTTCTTTGATGAGAGCTACACTTCTCTGTGGGAATAAGGAAAGTCGAGTCACAAATCACATTAATTTAGGAAAATGGCAGTAACGCATTCGTTTCTAGGCTCCATTACGGACTTCTCTGGCTACAGGTAGTTGGATAGGTTTACTAGACATAACTTCCTTCCCTCTGAGATGACTAGATAAACAGATCCCATGCCATACAGCTGCCAGAAAGGATTCATTTATATGACTCTTGATGATGGAGTTGAAACTAAAGACTGAGAAGTAACTTTGAGATGAGGACCAGGAAATTGGTACTCAGCTTGGGGCAGGAAAAGTGATTATGTTATGACAAACTTTATAAAGCTGCCTGAGAGCTGGTTATTAAATACTCAGAGACTGTTTGGGCCAATGTGTATTCCTTACATTGACAAAACAGAGTCAGTTACTAAAAAATGTGCCAGCCTGCCACTGTCAAGAGGAATAAAAAGGAGAGTTGTGTATTAAAGACCAAACTGGTGCATTACCTAGAAGAAGCTGGATCCATGGACATCAGGGTGGGGGAAGGACCAACCAACCTACCAGGAGCTGAAGAGACAGGAGTAAGCACATAGGGCTGGAGAAACTATCTTAAAATCCAATAGGGATGAGTAATTTTCCTCTTTTGTTGCTTTCCCTTCTCCCACTAAGTCTATTGGACAAACTTTGCTGGAAGTCTGCTGGCAAAGTTTGCAGAAAGAGAACACAGAATATAGTTTAGACCAAAAGAGGCAAGTGGACGACACATAGACCTTTCCAACCACCCACTTGGAGGATCGTTTACAGTTAGCAAGTGGTGAGCATTTATTTAGTGACACCACCTACTTTCTGAGGCAAGTTCCAAAAGTGACTTTTGCATCCTCCTATCTATGCTAGAAGTGAGGAGTGATCAGCTTAGCGAAGGCCAGCAAGCACAGTTCAGTAGGGAGAAGTACTGACGGGCGGACTTTTCTGTTGAAGACCTTGTTGGTGGCAGGAGAGATTCCTATGTATAGAAACACAGAATTGGGAGAAAGGCTTTTATCCAAGGTTGAAGACTGTTTAAGTGCTAGGGTTTCCATGGCTGTGAAGAGACACCAAGGTATCTCTTATAAAGGACAACATTTAAATGGGGCTGGCTTACATTTTCAGAGCTTTAGTCTGTTATCATCATGGCAGGCAGCGTGGCTGCATCCAGGCAGACAAAGTGTTGGAAGAGTCAAGAATTCTACACCTTTATCCAAAGGCAGCCAGGAGGAAACTCTGGTTCTACACTGGGTATAGGTTGAACACTAACAGACCTCAAAGCCCATCCCCACAGTGACTCCTCCTCCATCAAGGCCACACCTACTCCAATAAGGCCACACCTCCTAATAATGCCACTCCCCATGGCCAAGCATTTAATCACATGAATCTACAGGGGCCAAACCTATTTCAAGTACCATGTTAACTTTCTTGGTATCTTCATCATGGGGAATCTGAGATACTAAACAATTAGTGAAGAAATTGTCGATAAATTTCAGGTGAGACTCAGAAAATCAAAATAATCTTATCTTTTAGCCAGAGCTTTAAAGTTTGACAAAAAAGAGAAGCCTTATCATGAGTGTTCAGTCTTTTGACATCTGAACATTGTTCTGTGGTTTACAAACATGCTAGGCCATCATCCCTAGCAGTCTCAGATCGCATTTGGCCTGTGGGCTGCAGGTTGGATATGCCTGCTGGTATCATGCCCAGCAGAATTCTTTGGAAAGACGAACATTGCAGACCTGTTCTGTCCAATGAATGGCAATTGAGCAGGTAGACAGTGAGTAGCATAACTAAGGGTTAACTTTGGAATGACTTATGTTTAACTAGTGTTTAAATTCATTGTAAGTGTAACAAGCTAGCATGGGTCATGAACATTCCTTTTGAGCCTAAAATGGGGCATGAGAGATGAAATTAAAATTTAACATTTTTTTTTACTGCTTCTGATTACAGTGGTTTTTTTTTCTTAATTTATATGTATGGGTGTTTTGCCAACATGTATATCTATGATTCACATATATGTGTGGAGCCCAAGGAGGCTAAAAGAGGGCATAGCATCCCCTAGAACTGGAATTACATATACTTGTGAGCTGCCATAAGAGCTCTGGGACTCAAGCCTGGGTACTCTAAAGGAGCAGCATCAGCTTTTAACCACTAACCCATCTCTCCATACCCCAGTGTACTTTAAAATGGAATTTAAACAGAGCAAGGGCCCTGTGATACTCTGGGTAAGTAACTCAGGTTACTGTTAGAACAGATCTAACTATTTTCAGTTGAGCCTTCCACATAATGGGCACACATTTTCTGTTTTTATTGACCAGTTAGCAAGGACAGAGACCATCTGACCCCTAAAGGGGATTATAAAAGCTTACTGTTTAACATCAAATAGACCTATGCTCTGACCTTCTGTGCTGCGTACTGATAGTTAAGGACAATGTGCTAAGATGTCTATGAAATATAGGAAATCGATTGTTCTGAAATGTACTACAATGGCTGCTTTGTGCATATCAGCAGTGTTTGGGGTATATATCTAAGAACTAAGAATTCAGAAGCAGTATTGTTTCCCTTCTGGAAATATGTGCTCATATGTTTGTGTGTGCATGTACATGTGTGTGCATATGTGTGAGTGTGTGTGTGTGTGTGTGTGTGTGTGTGTGCAAACATCTAATACAGTGTCTATGTACTTCACTGAAGGAAGACAAAGCTTATGACTTGGATGTACTTTAGACACACAATTTTCTTAATTTGGAGATCATATCCATCCATTATTATAATCTCTTGTGTACCCTCTCTTGGCCACACAAAGATGAAAGTATACAATTAATGAGAATGTTGAAATTTCAGCTTCTGACGAGGTGTGGGAATAATTTCTTCTTGTCTCTTGTGTCAATGGAGTCATTAGCTCCTGGACCTAGACATCGTAACAGGGGTGATAAATGCAAGCTTCTCAGAGAACTGAGAGGCAGACACTTGTGACCTGAAGGCTTTTCCTCTGTTTGCTGGAACATAGGCTCTTCTCCATGGCAGTGTTGGATGTTTTCCATGGAGCTGAGCCAAGCTGTTGATTGTGTGGACTTGGGCCCAGATCCTATGAATGAGGAGAACTTGTCATTATGGGGAAACCAGAATTGTATTGCAGGCTTTGAAGATGTTACTTCAATCACTGTTAATCCCACTGCTATACTTAATTTTAATATATGATTATTGGGTTCATAGGACATGCTGATCATCTCAGGATTAATCCACCCACGGATCAATTTCATATGAAAGTACGTTTCAGTGAATCCCGAGCTTTGATGCACTATCTAGGAGTAACAGTTAGTAATAATTACGATCATTACATTTAACACTTCCTCAACGAACTCTAATATAAGGTTATTATTATTAATAGTATGATATCCACATAGCTCTTTATATTCACCATCTCTGCTTAGGGTTTTAATTTGCTTTTCACCCTAGTCCTGTGTAAAAGCATCATGGACATTAAAATTAACCACAGTGTGCATTGGGCACCATGAGGAAAGCATGATGCGTGTCTGTAGATGTGTGATTGTCAATAAGTACTCACTCTGTTTTAGAGGCAGAGGACTAGAGGCTCAGACAGACCTCAGGAAAGAGCTCCAACAGTTCTTGATTCAGATTTGTTCTTATTCCTAAGGTGTAGTGGGCACAACGGTGTGATACCCCAAATCAACCCATATTCTAACACTCTTTCCAGTGATGCAGGGATGGAGCTATAGCTATACGCTGTCCCCTGACACAGCCTGGGGAGTCCTTTTTCTTTCTTTTTTTTTTTTTTTGAGACTTCCTCTGAATCAAACACAACATTTTGGGCTTCAACACAGAAGAGAATTTCAGGATGAGCCACTATAACACATGATTGGAATTTATTAAAAGAGGGACACACAGGGTTAAGAGAAAAGAGAATGCTGGGAGAGGAGTAAGATACACTTAAGTGAATGGATGTGACACTTCATACTTTGTCACCGTTATAGTAATCATGAGTACCATATTCAGTGTCTTTTGAAGTTATTAACATCCAAGGCTAGTCGGGAAACATAAATGGGATCACAAAGTGGTTTTTGATGGGCACCTGACAGGACTACAACAGAGAAAGTCCAACTCTAGAGCACAGAATTGCATTGCTGTAAGCCATGCTAAATCAACTTGCTTGTGAGAGGGATAAGATAATGTATACCAAGCCTTAAGCTCAGTTCACAGCTGTTGCACATAAACTATCTATATATGAAAGGAATATCGTGTATCTTGGCAACTTTCACAGCAGTTAGTTGTGCTGGAATTCTTGCTTCTCAGATGATGCGAGGCTTCAATCAGACTCCTGGGGGAAGGATTGGTTTTCCTTCCCCACTTACATACTGCCTTCCACCTTTCTAACCTGTCTTGGCTTTCCCATTTTCTTTTATCCTTCCTTATTCCACTCTATCCAGATGTAGTCTTCAATCCTCATATGCTGAAGAAACCCTGGTAGCAACACAGAAGGAGTATATGTGTCTATGTGTGTCCCAGAGATGTGGGTTGTGAGCAGTTTACCAATCTCTTATATTATGCATCTAGAAATGAGCTGTCTGGAACATGGCTCCCCTATCCTTAGAAAGATTATTAACCATGACCATTTGTGGATGGAGCTATGATGACAGATCATAGTTTGGAGACCTCATTTTTAAGAATCAAATTTAGTGAGACAATTTACATGTAAAACATATCTTTCTTCAATGTTCTGCTGGGTACATTTTGACAAATGTATGCACTCATGAAATCATTATCTCAACTAAGACATAGAATATTTTCTGAAATATATTTTAATATACAATATGCAAATCATAGTTAATTTTTATTTTTAAGCCCAACTTTATTAATATTTAATTATTATATGAAATTATTATGTAGTCAATGTATATACTTTAATAAGTTTAAAGTTGTATATGCATGCATGCTAATATCTCCACGATCCAGGTAATAAATATATTCATAACTTCCTTATGCTTCTATATGGCCCTTTGGTTTAGTTTACTGTTCATAATGGTAAAGACACTTAACGTGAGATTCATTTTCTTAACAATATTTTTATAAACACTAGAACTTATTGCTAACCACAGGCACATGGGATGATGCTCACCTCTGGAA
The DNA here is from genome assembly GCA_030674055.1 of Rhabdomys pumilio. Taxonomy (NCBI): domain Eukaryota; kingdom Metazoa; phylum Chordata; class Mammalia; order Rodentia; family Muridae; genus Rhabdomys; species Rhabdomys pumilio. The sequence continues at coordinate 5,230,959 of JANHMN010000020.1, read as the reverse complement.
CTTGCTTTTTTTTTAATATATACAACTGTTACTTTATGCAACATAAACAAAAATACACCATATCCTCTCTGTGTCCTCTAGAAATGAGCATGCTAATGTCCTTTTCTATACTTTTGACTACATTAGGCCTTCACATAAGAGGAATCGTGCAGTGTTTGTTCTGCTACTGACTTATTTCATTTAGCTCAGTGTTGTCCAGGTCTATGATATCTTAGCCACAAATAGTGAAGATGCCTTCATCTTTCTGCTGTAGACGTCCAGTTTTTCCACATCATTTGCTGACAGGGCTACTCTTACCCCATTGTGTATGGTTGGCCCCTTTTCAAAGATCAGTTCACCAACATGAAGGCTTAAATTTCACTACATTCAAAGCCACTGACTCTCAGATTGTGTGGCAGTAGGACATTACATTTAAATGACAGGAGTTCTAAATTACATTACTAAAATACATGAAACTATTAAGCATAATGGCATTCTATATGAGATTTTGGTTTTAAAGGAGATGATATGATTCCATTTCATAAAACAAAAATTTCTAACATTGGAGAACTCCAGAAAAAAACGCCAGAGGAAGAAACTTAAATCCAATGTGATTTATCTTTATAGCATGGGCCACCAGACTTCAGCTCAGGCTGAGTTACCTTTCTAGACAATTCAGGGAATTCTAGAAGCCTTGATTGATCTGGGGGTAGTATAGCAAATGTCTGCCTCAGATTCACTGCGTGACCTTGGAAAAGTCCTCCATCATCTCGAGCTTCTCATATGACCTCATCTCTAAATGGTTGTGAAGATGGAGTACCTGGCTTGTAAGATAATGAAGTGGCTGAAGATACAGAATCTGGAATCCGATCACTTCATGAGCTCATGCAAATTCGCCAATTTCTTTTGGCTTGTATTTTTCATCATCTATACAATACACAAGGTTTATTATGGGGATGAAAAGGGATAGTGCCTAAGAGTAACTTAATATAACACCTAGCGTACACTGGGCACTTGGTAAACACTAGGCACTACTTTGCCTAATGGAGATAATACACGAAGACTAATGTCACATGAAAGCTAATATTACAGGTCAGTTGGTGTTTATGTATGTTTATACATATGTATGTATGTATATATGCATGCATGTATGTATATCTATATAGAGATATGAAAATACCATGTACTGATCACATCCAGATTTATTTAATGCCAAAGGCAAGGTTTTGGTCTGCTGAATAGCCTAAGAGTTCTTGGTTCTATTGTCTGTACAACATAAGAGACCATTCCATGAGAAGATTTCACAGGTCTGTATGTTTTTGCCACATGAATAACCACCTGATTGATGTGTTTCAGCTTCTTGGCAGGGATTTATCTGACTTTCGTTATCCCCTCCACTCTCTGCATTTTGTAGAAGATGAATAGGTGTAGAGAAAGTGCTGGTCTGTGTTCTCTAATCTGTAAGCTCAGAATCTCAGAGAGGTCATGCTGATAACCTCTCTTCCCATTTCTGCTTTTTTGCCAACATGGTCCTCCACTGTCTGACAGACTTACAAGTGACAAGAAAATTTCTTGCCTTCTGAAATCTCCAGATGTTCTTAGGGTCAGTTTATAGGCTAATTAAATATTTTATCTTGACTGAAGCTTGGAAATCTTCAACTCCCTATCTCGGATCCTAGTTTCAAATACTTGATTTTTTTTTTTTTGAGAGTTCCCTCTCATCTGAGGACTTAGTTCCAAATCTTTGCCTCTTGACTACATAGACAAGTTCTTGGTGAAAGATCGCAGCTCAGAACTGTGTATCAAAGAAGGATCAGACAGTCTTTCTCCCCACTTTTCTCAGTGTTAGCTTTTTCAAAACAATTTCTGAGCAAGGAGGCCGAGGTGTAAGGAATCTATTTTAGCCTTTATCTACTGAAGATTTGCCTCCTCCAGCTTCCTTCACTTACTAGCATTGTGTAGCAAGTACCCAGAACTGAAGCAGCTTAAATTGACTCATTGCTTCCCTAGGAAGAGGTCAGACAGGGCACACATAGTATGGTTCATTCCTGTTCCACAATGGCTAGAACAGCAGCAGGGAACACTTGAAGGACTAGGAATGATTGAATGGCCAGTGTTTCCTATTATCTACAAATGTATTCACAACACAGGCTCACACAAATAGGTAGAATGCTTCTATGTAGACTCCTGTTCATGACAGTTCAGGACAAGGGTATAACTCCTCTTTTTCATGGGAAATTCTAACTTTTCCCACACAATGAAGCCCAGGACAATACCTGGATACATCGTTTGTCTGTGGATTTCATCTTATTATCATAAGAAACATGATTGCTTTGAAGTGTGTGGGCATGAAGAATGCAGTCATACCCAAGATCTCAATTCCTCTTTAGAGAGCTCTCTTGGAACCTTGAATAATGCAGCATAGACTTTGTGAAAGGAAGCACTTTCTATCCTGAATATTCATCTTAGGCAATGAATAGTTTTAAGGAGTATGGGAAGGAAATATGAATTACAGTCGCTCTCCTACGTTTAGGATCATGCACACATAGATTACCACACTAGAGATGGGAAAAATGAGGAAGTACAACCAGTTCCTGAGTATTTCTTTCACACTTGTGTTCTCATTGATTCTTCAAACTGACCCCTCAAGGCTAGTACTACAACCTCAGTTGCTCATCACAGATAAGGAGGCTGAGGGTCTGAGATGCCGTGATGTCTTCTCAAAGAGTGTGTGTTCATTGCAGTGGAGACTTCTCTCTAAATCCTCTGATTTCTGATTCAGGAGCTCTAGTCATTCCTGGATCCATCTTCTGCTGGTGGATAAGGATGCCAAGTCCCGTTTACTTACTGGACCAGTATTCATGTGGCTACAGAATCACAACTGAAGCTGAATCTTCCCACTTCTTTGATAATTAGTCTTTTTCTTGTCCACTACTGTGTTGAGATGATTTCCTGTTGTTGTTGCTTTTGTTTATTATTGGTTTTTTTTGTTGTTGTTTTGTTTTTTTGAGATAGAGTTTCTCCGTGTATCCCTTTCTGTCCTGGAACTCACTATGTAGACCAGGTTGGCCCCAAACTCAGAGATCTGCATGCCCCTGCTTTTACCTCCTGAGTGCTGGGAATAAACGCATGCACTGAACCCCTGGCACGTTGAGAAATTAAAAAAAGAAAATCTGAAAGTATATTTTACTACTTAAATATGTATTCTTTACAACAGATCAATGGTATAAAGCAGTTTGTTCTTTGGATGAACTTAATTCATCTACCAGTTCACTGATTAAACATGTCTAAATAATTCTCTGCTTTTGTTTGTTTGTTTGTTTAACTTGACAAACATTAATTGAGTTCCTGCACAGACACTTTTCTCAGCTCTGGAGATATAGCAGGGAACAGCATAGTATTAGCTTTTTTTTTCCTGGATAAATAGAAAATATGCAATAATTATCTAATCTATTGTTAGAAAATGGTAAACACTCTGATGATAAACTAAAGCAAGGAAGTAGAGAGAAAATGATCTGAGACTGATTTTAAAGCTGTAGTCAGGGAGGACTTCTCTGAGGAAGAAATATTCATACAGAAGCCTGACTGGCAAGGAGTCAGCCATCCAGACTGGGGATGGTATTCTGACAGAAGTAAGGACAGAGGCCCTGCCACAGGCTCTTGGACTTCATACGGGATTAATCTAAGATTATGTTAGATAGGTACATCGTAGATCTACTGTGCAACATGGTGTCTAGAGTTAGCATTACTCTGCTATGTACTTAAAAGTCCGTGAAGAGTCTGGACCTGGTGCCAGTCATAGTCGTTGTTGTCGTCATCATCGTCATCGTCATCGTCATCGTCATCATCATCATCATCATCTTTTTTATCATCCTCATCTTTATCATTCTCAAATAATGAGGAGGCAAGGTGACTGGAGCACAGTGTGGTAAGAAATATGTCAGAAAATGATCTTAGAGTTGCCAAACATTATACAAAGCCCTGTAGACAATGGAAGAGATTTTGGAGGGTTTTATTCAGTATGCCACATGTCTATGAGTTTCCTCTCCTGGGGAGATGTGAACACATATCTTTTCACCCCAGATAGGCTACCAATATGACAGGCCAAAGGGGAAGGAAAATCTGTCTAAGTCTTGTTTAATGAACCACTGAGTTTCTTGGGTTACTTATAGGAGATTAGATGACTCACAGGCAGCTGTATTACTGAAAAGTTCACCTCAGGATACACATCTTTGTTACTTTTCTATTGCTATGAAGGGACAAGGTACTTCATAAAAGGCAATGTGTTATAAAAGGCTTCTCAATTCCAGAGGGTTGGAGCCCATGGTCATCATGGCATAGAACATGGCAATAGGCAGACAGATGTGGAGCTGAAACAGTATCTGAGAGTTTCCATCCTTTTCCATAGGTATGCCACAGAAATATAGAAAGAAATATTGGGAATAGCATGGGCTCAAAGCCCACCCCTGGTGACACACCTTCTTTAGTGAGGCCAAACCTCCAAATCCTTCCCAAACAGTTCTACAAATTGAGGACCAAGTATTTGAACATATGAGCCTGTGGGGGGCTAAACCACTGCAATGAATGGCAACTCACTAAGGCTACATCCCTGTAGGTATCTATATTACTTACAGACAGCTCAGTTAGTGGTACTTTTTCTTCTCCCAGCAATTGTTAGTGCTTGTATAACCTTGGACAGGAGCCTTTTGAATCCTGCAAGTTTCTTGTAATCTTCTTGGGACTTGTGAGTTGTATTTACTTTCCGGGCCTCAGACAAATACTTCAACTTGCAGGTTATAGTTCCACAACACAAGTGGAAGGCTTGGAACAGGAAAGTGGCTTATACTCTATTAAATAACCTCACTTGCTTGTGATAGTGCACAATGACAAATGTGGATATTGTAGGGAGCTCGGGAGGCCACTGGATTTGTCCTTCTGAGAGTTGTGATAGTATGGATAGGAAGGAACTGTGGTGAAGCCAAGAATAGTTGAAAATGAACTTTTAAATAAAAGTAACCCTTGTATTTTCTACTAAAGAGTTATATAAGAAAAACTTCAAGAGCTAATAGGGATTCCAGAGCTATGAGATGACTGATTGAGACAAGTACTGAAGGAAGGAGTGGGTCACTTCTAGAGTGGGGTTGCATCAAAAACTCTGCAGTGAATGTGTTTTTTAATGTTGGGGAAAATACAGCAGACTCTGGCAGAGATGGTCACATTTGAGCTTAAGGGCTTTTGTTTATTGTCTATGAGATCCTATAAAAATAAGTAACCTACATTTCCTCATTCATAAATGGAGATAGTAAAATAAGCTATATCATTTAGTTATTAATTACTATTGATATTATTATTAATACTTGACAGATTACATGATTTTTTCTTTGAAGGAATGTTAAAAACATTCATTTTTTTAAACTTTAAAAATAATTCAAGTTTCTGTCTGAAGTGATCATAACAATATATGCCTACCAGCGAAACTAGATTCAGGAGGGCCATTTAAACACTATTTAAAATATTTCCAGTGCAATGGGATGCTCTAGCCCTAGTCACAGAGTGTAAACTTTCTTGGCAATTTTAGTAACTTTTAATTTTTGTGATCAGACCCCAACAAAAGCATCCAAAAGGAAGGAATTGTTGTCTTTGACTGGTGGCTTCAGAAGGTATAGTCCAGGATCACTGTACACCATGTCTCTGACCCCATCAGGAAGCATCCTGGTAGCAGTGCCTGATGGTGGAGGACTTCTCCATGGCAGACTGTCAGCAGACACAGGGGAGAAGAATGGAGAATTTCTAGGCGAAATGCAGCCTCAAGGATACATCCAGGGTGACTTCCTTCCTTCTCCACATATGCCTCGTTTTCTGTTACCATTTCCCAGTACCATCACATTATGGATCTGTCATGGCCTTCAGAGCTGCATGGCTCTAAACACCCTTCCAGACACACCTAATTGAGGTACTTTTCAGTTCAGTCAGGTTAACAATCAAGATTAATGATCATATTTATTTTGACATGACTTGAACTCAGTTAAGTAATCCTAAATCATTTCCCTTTTCTAAAATTTAATTTATGTCAATAAATGTGTTAACTATTAATATGATATGATATAATAATATAATAACACAATACAATAATATGATATAATATAGTATGACTAGTATCATAGTAAAGTTGGGATATAATTAAAACCCAACTAATTCATATATCAGTAATATAGACTGACTATGAGTTGACATAGTAGTGTAGGTTAGGTCTATGTGTGTGTTTGAGATAAATGATGAATCCAAACATTCCTAGGTTGTCATTTTTAATTCTGAAACATTTCTGTGCTTGATGCTATGTGTTATTTAAAGAGAGGGAGAGAAATTGATTTAATAGCCTGTCACATTATACAACACAAGAAGAACTTGAGAAGAAAAAGCACTCTGGTATTCTTTGGTGGAAAGAAAAATATTGTGACAGCTCTCTGGAGAAATCCTTGCGCAGGCACTGGTAGAAACTGTGGTGCTGAGTAAGGATGTGGGGAAATCCATTGCTTCCACACAGTAGTAAGGATGTGGGGAAATCCATTGCTTCCACACAATACACGGACCACCACACTATAGCTTCATATACAAGTGGCTGTTTCTTTCTTTTGTGAGGAGAGTAATGAAATGAAATCCCAGCTGTTACTTAAAAATAATTTACTCCATTTTTTTGTTGTCCCACTAATCCTGCGTATGGTCCTGCCATGGAATGTGGTTGACACACTAGTGACACTCCATTGGGAAAAAATTATTCTTCCTTCTCCAGCAGGCATCAATTGCAAACATCTTCTTGGCTAGGGGTGGGCTTTAATTTTTCATCTTGCTGTTTTTTTACTTATTTTTATTTTTTATTTTTAGATTATTGGTATTTTGTTAGATTATTTTATTTCCATTGTCTCATCATTCTGGGTTTTGTTTTGAGGAGGAGAAAGAACATCAAGTTGGGTAGGTAAGGAGGGAAAGAGGATTTTCAAAGAATTGGGAGAGAATAAAGAATATGATCAAAATATATTGTAAGGAAAAAAATTTTTAGATAAAAACCAAAAATAATAAATTTTTACATCATCATTTTTTCTGGTAATTTCTCTGATATTCCATTTTTAAACTGAGGTAGGGTTGAAACATGACAAAAATTATAATAATAACTTTTTCTGGTGGTTCTTCCAAAGAGTCTAATACTTTAGTATAAACTCTGGCTTTGAGGACAACCCATTTTCTTCTTGATTGAATCAAGTTGTTAAAGAATTGCACATGCCTACCAGTGAACAACTGAGAAATGTGCACCGGTTGTGAATTAAGCTGTATTTGTTGTTTGTGGGTACAGAGAAGATAGACATTGTGGGTTATTCAAGCCTCCTTAGTTAAGAAAGTTCAGAAGAGCTCACAGCATTGACATTAGGCATTGGAAAGAGGGCTTGCATGGGAATAGTTTTATTCTAGATGCACTGTTGTCAAGAAGGCAGGGCAATTCTGAGCACCTCTTAATAAATATTATTAAAGTGTAGAGAACAGACCATGACTGAAAGCAAAGAAATAGATTTCACTCATCTCGTCCAAGGTAGGGTGATGTGTGGATGTGTTTGTGGTTTGAACAATGTTTCTGTTTTTGCTACAGGCATGATTATGAAATTGTCTCGCATTTTTCCTGCCCCATCATAGGCACAGAATGACCTTGTCTTATGAAAATCTTTGGTAGGAGGACATAGAAGCTCAGCTGTGGGTACAAGGCCAGCTCCAGTCTGTATTAGGCCAGGTGGACAGAACCGAGTCATTTCCTATGTATCAGAGGCTGCTTTTCTCTTGAGCAGAGTGAAGCTCAGATATGGCGCTGCTACGTTTCTAATATAACTTAACCTCAATCTGCATGTTGGAAAAGCATGAAAAGAGGGAAAAAGTTAATCATAACAAGTTTTGTGTCTCAGTGACGGTTCATTCTCAGGTTCGTTCATTCTTTCTTTCCTTCTTTCATTTTTTCTTTTTCTTTCTCTCTCTCTCTCTCTCTTCCTTTTTTTGAAATTTATTTTTTATTGGATATTTTATTTACATTTCAGATGTTATCTCCTTTCTTTATTTCCCCCCCACCCAGAAATCTCCTACCCCATCCCCCCCTCCTGCTTCTATGAAAATGTATCCCCACCCACCCATCCACTCCCATTTCCTGGTCTTTGAATTCCCCCACACTGCTGTGAAGGTTCTTTCTTTTATATTAAAAGACTCGGCAAGATGCTTAGAGTAATTATCATCTACATATTCATCTTTTCTTTAACACCATTTTTCCTCTGTTATTCTTCTACCTTCCTGATCATCTAAGGGTAAAATTCTCACAAATTCATTGGAAGATACTCTTTTCATCGCCATTTGAAGCCCCTTAAATGTAAATGTATCCTGCACATGTACAGATGCAGTCTGATTGTATAGGCTACATGGAGCTATGAGGTTACGCTAATGTGAGGTAATTAACACGTCTACGATATTACAGTTATCTCCTGCTTCTTTTGGTTTTGATGACAAGGGTGTTAAAATCTATATTTTTCACACCAAGTTCAAATACAGTATAATTTCCCCACCTAAATTTTTTGCGGTGCACTTTAATTAGATTTCTAGACTTACTCACCTCGTCTGTCTACTCACTTCTTCATATTCTTTGACCTAAAAAAAAAATAAGAGTAGATTCTTTTGCCTATGATTTGGCAAGGAGCGTGCCTCAGCAGGATAGATGGCTCCATTCCTGTCTCAGTTCCTAAGCTAGGTTCAGTTATTTGTGGTTTTGGAAACAGTCTCACTTTTTCTTTAGTTTTTGTTTTTTTCCCCCATAATTTATTTTTTTTATTCACGTTACATCCCAATCTCAGCCCCCTCCCTCCTCTCCTTCCAGTCCTGCTCTTATAAATTCCTCCCCATATTACCCCTCCCATTCTCCTCAGGGATAGTGAAGCCCCTCTTGGTAGCCACCCCACCCTGGGACATCTAGTCTCAGCAGAACTAAGCATCTCCTCTCACACCAAGGCTCAACCAGGTAGGGGAAGGGATTCCAATGGCAAGCAACAAAATCAAAGACAACCTCTGCTTCAATTGTTAGAGGACCTACATGAAGACCAAGCTGCACATCTACTACAAAAGTGGTGGTGGTGGTGGTGGTGGGACTAGCTCTAGACCCTGCATGCTCTACGGTTGGTGGTTCAGTCTCTGTGAGCCCCCATGGGTCCAGGTTATTTGACTCTGTAGGTCTTTATGTGATATCCTTGACCCCCTCCAGCTTGTTCAATTTTATCTCCTACTCTTCTACAAGACTCCCTGAGCTCTGCCTGATGTTTCGCTATGGGTCTCTGTATCTGTTTCCATCTATTGATGGATGAAGCCTCTCAGGAGACAGTTATGCTAGGTTCCTGTATGCAGGCATAGGAGAGTATCATTAATAGTGTCAGGAATGGCTTTCTCCCATTAGATGGCTCTCATGTTGTCCAGTCATTGGTTGACCTTTCTCTAGTCTCTATATCATCTCTATCCCTGCATATCTTGTAGGCAGGGAATATTTTGGGTTGAAGGTTTTATGGGTACATGATGTCCCCTTCCTTCTACTGGAAGTTTTGCCTGGCTACAAGAGGGGGTCACTTCAATCTCTGTATGCCCCCTCCCTTAGTAATCTAAGCTAGGATCACCCAATAGATTCCCCATATAACCCCTAAGGAAATAAATAGAATCAATCATTAAAAGTCTCCCAACCAAAAAAAGTCCAGGGACAGATGGTTTTAGTGCAGAATTCTTCTAGATATTCAAAGAGATAATACCAATACTCCTCAAACTATTTCTTAAAAATATAAACAGTAGGACCATTGCCAAACTCATTCTATAGGACCACAGTCACCCTTATACCTAAACCACACAAAGTCCCAACAAATAAAGAGAACTTCAGACCAATTTCCCTTATAAACATTGATGCAAAGACACTCAATAAAGTATTCACAAACCAAATCCAAGAACACATCAAAAACATCATCCACCATGATCAAGTAGGCTTCATTCCAGGGATGCAGGGGTGGTTCGATGTATAAAAATCCATCAATGGAATTCACCGTGTAAACAAACTGAAAGAAAAAACCCACATGATCATCTCATTAGATGTTGAAAAGCCTTTGACAAAATCCAAGACCCCTTTATGATAAAAGTCTTAGATAGGGCAGGGACACAGGGCCCATACCTAAACCCAATAAAGGCAATACCAATAGCCAACATCAAATTAAATGGAAGGAAACTTAAAGTAATTCCACTAAAATCAGGGATAAGTCTGTTCACTCTTTCTGTACCTCTTCAACATAGTACTTGGAGTTCTAGCCAGTTTCACTTCCAAACTTCTCATTTGAAAGTATCAGCTGATCACTGACAGTTGCTGCACACCTCCCCATATGCCATGTACCCGCCTTGTCACTTCATGTGAGAATGTGTTCATCAAGAGACAGAGTAATGCACGAATCAAAATGTTCTCTGCAAGCGTGAATGGGGGTGTCAGAGAAAGGTCTGTTCTAGACTGGAGTAAGAAGATGAGCCAAGGAAGATGTCATAGAGGAGATATAACCTGGGATTGATCTTAACTTGTGAGTCTAAAGGGAATAAGGTGCAGAAATAATGCTGCTTTCAAAGGAAAATGTAAACTTTTTGCAGAAAGCTGAGCCCAAGAAAGAGAGAACCCCAGTTGATAAACTGTGATAACTCAATGATGAGTAGCTCTGACAAGACCATGTGAAGCGGGATGCATCTCCTTGGCTGGGACCTTAACCCCCAGGAAAGATGGTCTTTGCTATTTTTAAAGACAGACTGAGCAGAAGAGACCTGAGCCATCCTAGGGCCCCTGCTGGTCTCGCTTCACTGTCTGTTCAGCACAGATGGTTTTCAGAAGAGCTCAGCTGGGGAGAGGAAAGGACTTCCCAGGAGGGATTGCTGCTTTTGAGGGCTAAGTCTTTGAATAGAGAATTGCCTGAATATGGTCTTCAGCTTGTGTGAATTTACTCTGACGGTAGCCTTTCCTCTGAATCTCCCAAGGAGACAGAGTGCAGGCATGTCGGATATGGCAGCTGACTTCTGCTGCATTGCTGGGTCTTGAGAGTGAGAGAGCTGGCAGTCTTCTTAATGAAATGTACTTGGGTTAGACCAGTTACTGTGGTTCAGCCTGACACATATATACCCTCACTTACATCTCCTGTATCTCTCTTCACATTGCACACTTACTCCATGAAAGGCTTTGAAGCCCAGTTTGTCTTAGATGATCTCACACACCTGACTCTTACACACACACACACACACACACACACACACACACACACATACACACACGTGCACACACACATGCACATTCCTATAATAAATTGTTGCATTCAGTACAGAGCTAAATTTTGGGGCTTAGCAAATAAAATCAACCCAGGGAGTCAAAGCTAGAGCAAATTGCTTCAACTGTAATTTATGCTACAAATATTTAGAAGTATGATTGCTGAGTCATAGAATGGGAATATGTCACTGTGGTAGATATTTTGAAATACGTTCCAAAAATGTTTATACCAATACACACTTCTACCAGTAATGAGTGATGGTTATCATCATGCCTCCTGTTCCCCCAGCACATGCTGTTATCCATTCTTTGCATTACAGCCTTTCTGGTGGGTCTGCAGTGGTACTTTGCTGAGGACCAAACCCAGATCCTCATACATGATAGCCAAGTTCTCTTCTATGAAGCTGTCTGTGTTCAGAGCTTCCCCTTAGAAGAGGGATTTTAACACACACATTCATTATGACTAATACATTTATTAAAGTTGATTATTATAATATTTTGTTTTTATTTGTTTTGCATCTTTAGACAGAGACTTTTTGTTTACATTTGCATTAAGACAGAGAAATAATTTGTATCTCTGATTGGCTCAGAATGCTCAGTAATCCTCCTGCCTCAGCCTCCTGACTGCTGGGATTGCAAATGTGTACCATCAAACTGGATCATCTTAGTTTTGCTCTATCTCTTTATGATAAACATCTTTTAACCTTTTATTGGTTCTTTGTGAATTTTACATCATGCACCTCAATCTGACTCATCTCCCCATCCCTTTGTACCCACCCTCCACCCTAGCAATTTCTCCCCTAACAGAGAATAAAAAAGTCTTGATGTGGAAACCATGGTGTGTCCCAGTGTGTCCCACAGTATTCCCTTTTGGTCATACTTTTTTGCTTACCAGTATTTATTACAATGACTTGTTGGCCTTGTCTGAGGGATGCCTCTGGCTTCTGCCAATACTGCCTCTATCAATACTGGAATTTTTCTGGGACTCCTTTTAGTGGGACCCTGTGTGTGAGAGCCCGTGGGCTGACCATCTCTGATACCTTTCAGGCCCAGATTCACAGCTTTGAATTGGCTCAGCCCAACAGCTACCCCATGAACTGCTAAAGGGCATGAAGGGGCCGGTTCTACAGATCCAAAACTACAGGGCCTTTATGACACAGGGCAATTACCAAAGGTTTCTTTTCAATTGTATTCCAGTCTAAGTATATGTCCCCAGCCCTAAGTATTGTTCTTTATTGAAATCATTTCATTGTAAAAGCCCTGAGCTGCCCCACGCTTGGCACCAAACTGTAAAAGCCCCGAGCTGTAAACTGTAAAAGCCCTGAGATAACTGTAACGGACCACTCTTGCCCACGTTTGGGGGCCAAACTATAGTGGCCCGCTCTGTTCCGCAGGTCCGGGTTTAGCAAGAGAGAGAGTGGGGGGAAGAAGGGGAAGAGCCGCAAAGAATAGAGACAAGCCAGAGGCTCTGTAGTAAAGTCTTCTTTACTGTCTCTACCATACACACACCTCTACACCTACTACTACTACAACACATACTCTCACATACACACAACAACAAGGAAATCCTGGGTATTTGTAGGCTTTTGCCACGTGCCTTGTAGGCGCGTGGATACCACGTGCCTTGCAGGTGTGGATATGACGTAAGCCTTACAGGCGTGGACAGCACGTGCACCGCATGCCTTGTAGGCGTGGATACCACGTGCTCCTTGCAGCTGGGGGCACTGAACAGCAAAACAAGCTATGTGGGATATTAGAGTGTGCTTCAGCTGTTGTAGGCTGTTGAAAACCATGTCTCATGTCAGGGTATATGGCTCAAGATGGCTGCAAAGCTGATAGCTGCTTTCTAGCTGCTTTTTGCTTAAAGTCGGCTCCCAACATTTCATCCCTACAGCCATTATTAGACTAACATCTTTAAAACTTTTAAGTTTTTACTGTTGTGTTTGTTTCTACTTCTAATCTCGTGCTGTGGAGCTTTATACTGTTGTATTTGGTATCTCTTATCTTTCCGTTCATCTGTAAAATCAGTGTGCTATTCTCCACTCAGATATACTAGGATCATTTTCCATATTGTTCTATGCGCTTCATTGTAACCAAAACTAAATCTCTCTAGTATTCAAATCACAGCTACTTATAGTAGGAAAGTGGACCAGACAGTCATAAATAAGATTATGGTTTTTAGTATAAAGAGTTATTTCTGGTGTTGGCCCAGAGCCTCTGTTATCACGACAGAAATCCACATTTGTTTTTTCATGCCATTATCTTACCTCATTCTTAACAAGCTGAGTCTTTCTTATCTCCATAGCTGTTCCATGAAGACAGAATGGTGGTTGAATTGTCAATTATCTTGTACACATTCTAAAGGGGAAAAAGATGCAGAAGGCTATTCCAGTTATGTTCAGAATGTGATATCTGGTACTCTATCAGCTGCTCATATCTCTGGCCTTTAAATTTTTATTATTTTTAAATAAATAATTTTATTTATATAAGTATATAATGTGTTTATTACATAAAATATATAAATCATAAGTTTTATTTCTATAACTATGTGATAAATTATAAACATATTTTAAAATAATAAAATAATAACATAGTAAATATATAAAAGTATATTAAAATATACTTATTTTGTATAAGAGATAAATACATGTCTGTGTAAGTATATGTCTCATGTATGTGGGTTCCCCCAGAAGCAAAACAAGGGCATAAGATATCCTGAAGCAAGAATTACAGGAGGTTGTGAGCTGATAGATGTGGATACTGAGTACAAAAGACCTCTGCAAGCTCAGTGAGTTCTCTTAAAGGTTGAGATTTCTCTCTAGCTGGTTAGGTCTCTATTTTGAAGACCACTGAGTAACTGGTTAGAACTGGTTTCTCGGGAGGCTGGGAAATTAGTGGTTGACTCTCAAACCCCTAAAGCAGAACAAAGGTGTTGGTTTGGTATGAAGGCAGAAATAAAAATGATGTTTGCTGTACATGTTGGAGAAAGGCATCTGGAACAAGGCTTAGTCAACTCTTTAGCCCTGGGAACAAGGCCACTGGAATCGACAGCGCCCTCTGCTGGTGCAGGCTCCCCTTTGGCCTGGTGCACAGGGCATGGGCTTAGGTTGCACTCAGTGTCCCTTATCTGGTTGTTTGTTCTAAGAGATGATGCTGTGTTTATGGCTCATTAAACTCATCCACCTTTCCCCCATTACCACACCAATTGACCTTTAATAAAATAGATGACAGCACAGACCACTACCCACACACTCAGCGGGAAATGGGAAGGTAATGTTTTACAACAAGCATCCCTCCTCCCCCAATGGATGGCATGCCTTCCACTTGGTTTGGCTTGGAATTCTGTGTAAACCAGATAAACATTTGTCTTTGTTCTTTATTGGTAAGCAAGGGGAATTTGTTTTCCTCTGGCAAGGTGGTCATTTCTATTTTCTTTTTTAAACAGGACTAATAAATAAATTAAATAAAAATACCAACCAACAAAAAACTAAGAGCCTCTTCATAAGCCCAGAGAAAGTTCTGTTGGCAAAAGGCAGATGGAGAACTAAAGGTAGAAACCCAATCCTTCTAAATACTGGCTTGTCCGGTCTAAGTCACTTAGGATCCTCAACTCTGGTTTCTTTGTTTACATAATACAGGAAATGCCTAATTTATAGGCTTACGCGACAGGTAAGAGGTATCATGTTGTCAGGTCTCTTTAGTAAAGGCCAAATAGCAAAGGCTTTCAATGTCAGTCACACACATTCTCTAGAGCATTTTCGTCCAGCAATGGATTTGAAAAATAGTCACAAATTCCAGGCATGCACCCCTCCCCTACCTCCTCTTTTGAAATCTAATTTGACCTTAAGCCATATTCTTTCCAGCTTCTCCCATTGTAACAAGGAACACCAGATGTGAATTTTTAAATTGAATTATTTACCATAAAGTAGTAACTCAATCATCTCAGTGCAAATGCTTTGCAGACTAAATGAGCACATTAAATATAACAAGCGAGATGAAGTGGGTGTTTTCCTTTAAGTTCATCCAGTTTGTATGCTTGGACTTTCCTAAGCACGGCCACTCCATCTCCATAACAACCTTGCTTCACTGTGGGGTTAACCTTCATTTGTAGTTGAGAAAACCAAAGTTTAGAGACCGTGTGACTTTGGTTACACAAGCATCAAAAGAGGTCTTGGTACCCCAACTCCAGAGCGGCCTGTGTGCAGGAGGAATGGAAAGGATGAAGAGTAGGTTTTGTTTTGTTTTATTTTTAAATTCCCATTTCTAAAGGCATCCTGGGGGGTCAAGACTTTATCTCATTCCCCGTTTTATTTCCAGTGCCTGGCCCAGTGCCTGGTGATAGCTGCTTAATATACGTCTGTCCAATAAACACTAACTGGATGGATAAGTGAGTCCTAAATCACAAGCCGTTAAAGTGGTTTTCAACCAAGATTAACTGGTCGAAAGGTACCTCCCACAGGAGACAACCACTGTGCTACTGATTCCAGAGCCTTAATAGAAAGAACAGGAGGAGGAATATCCAATTATCTTCTCCTTTGTTCACCATCTGTCTGATGGGCTAGCCTTTCCCTGAAGTGTGACCCAATGAGTGAGATGCAGGCGGTGAAGAAGAACACTGAGGATCCAGGGAGAAGGAATCCATGATGACGACTCCTTTAGACTACCCCCCAAGGGCCCACTGTGTTCCTTGCTAGGCTGAGCTGAGAACTGTTTATCAATCAATCACTTTAAAAAAAAAATGGATTCTTGGCGTGTATGATCTGAACACTTGTCATTACTAAATTCCCACCATTTAGCCCTAATGTTTGTGTGCCATAGGTATTTGTGGACCCAAGTGGGGACACTCGTGGGCTAGAAGAAATGCTTCCCACGCTGCAGAAGTCTGACCTCTGCTAGTGAAGTTCCCGGAACATCAGGTGTTAAGTGTGGTCTCAGGTCCTTAATAGAGAGCCAGTAAGGCTTGACAAGAAGATAAGGATAGGCAGGTTAGACTTCATTCTAAGAAAGGAAGAAGGGTTCAGTATCCTGAAGATTCATTTCTCTATCTGAATCTAGGACTGGGCTTTGCTGGAACAATCATTTCCATCTCTACTGTATCAGTCAGCGTCTGATCAGAGGACAGAAGCCATCCATTATCTTGAAAGGGAAGATTTCATCTAAAGAACCGATTAGTAGGAGCTAAAGTTGTGATGTCGTTAGGGAATCAAAAAATCTGCAGGTGCAGGAAGCAGCTTCTACCCTGGGTATGGAAGGAAAAGGGCCCTGGGTAGGGCTGTCAGCAAAGTTCAGACTTTCAAGAAGGGACAAGGATGTGCTGTCTCTAGAGAGGTGGTGTATGGTTGGTGTGGATTGTCATCTTGATGAGGATATAGACTTACCTAGGAGACTTACCTCTGGGCATTTCTAGGGATGTTTAACTGAGGAAGGCAGACCTACATTGACTGTGACCAGCACTGTGCCACAGACTGAGTTTAAAGGGAAAATGAGCCAAGCATTGAATCCCCCTTTCAGCCTTTGCTAGTTGGTACCATGGCTCAAGTTACTCCTGTCACCATGCCTTCTCTGTCATGAAGGGCAAGCATCCCGATGAACTGTGAGCCAGGATAAATAAACCTTTATTTCCTTCATCAGCCTTTTTTTTTTTCCTCAGGCACAGAAAGATAATTAAGCAAGGATCATTAAGGCTGGTTTCAGGAGTGGTGGGAAAGTGAAAAGCAAATTCAACAAATAGCTAAAGGAAAGAAATTCAGTCCCCAGGTGAGGAGCTACATGTGGTTGGGGAAGGCTGCTAATGTTCCTGAGAAGAGGAAGAACAACCAAGGTAGTCGAGAGCTAGCCTCCTTTTCTTTCTTTTCCAGGCTTGCAGTTTTGACTAGTGGCCCATAGAGGCTGAGCCCAGTAGAGATCTAGCAGTAAGGTAGAAACTGGTTTTCTGAGTCAATGGATCCAGTATCACAAAGCCATGAGTGACACAAGCTTAATAATCATCACGCCTGTCTATTGTCCCCAAATGGTATGATAGTCATAGGCATGAGCTGTCTTCAGTTGGTGTACAAGATATTCAGTTAGTGTACAAGGCTGTGACTGATATTTAAGTCATTTGATGTTATCTGCATGTTTATCGGTTGTCTTAGATAGGTGACAGTAGATTTCCCGTCTTAGATAGGTGACAGTAGATTTCCCGTTCCTGTCTGTCCTGTCTGAGGAATCATCTGTGCTCTCTAATAAGTTGATAGTGTTGGACACAGGCTTTTTAAACAGGCTCTGAGGTTTGAACCTCACCTAAAGTTTTGTGTGGGTAATGTAGTGTGTGTGTGTGTGTGTGTGTGTGTGTGTAGTTTACACGCATACATGTGTACATACAGTGTATATACATGCAAAGGCCAAGGGTTGATGTCTGTGTCTTGCCCAGTCACTCTTGATCTTATCTTTTGAGGCAAAGTCTCTCACTGAATCTGAAGCTCACAGATTCAACTGGACTTGCTGACCAGTGTGCACCAGAAACCTGCCTGGCTCTGCCTCATCAGCACCATGGTTACAGCTCATATTGTCATGCGTGGCCCTTCAATGTGGGTGTTAGGGTCTGAACCCAGGACCTCATGTCTGTACGGCAAATGCTTTACCCATTCATCTATTTCCCGAACAGTTTTGGCCTTGACTCTGCAACTGACTATCTAGGCAAGAGTCTATCACTCTCCTTCTATCTCATCAGTAACAGGACCACTTTATACAACTGGAGATGGTATGGATTCGAAATAAATTGATGCTCAGTGCTAGTAGATGCTCACTAAATAGTAATTCTTATTCTGTTATTAATTTCTTTTTTCTTTTTTTTTTGCGGGGGGGGGAGGGTGATGTCATGTGTAGTCTTATGTAGCCCAGACTGGGCTGAAGCTTACTGTGTAGCCATGGGAGACCTTGAACTTCTGATCTTCCTGCTTTGGCTTACCATGTGCTAGGATTATAGATCAATGGCACAATACCCAGCTTTGCACTGGAGCCATTTGTGATTGAGTGTAACAAGCGTTAAAGGAGTGAATAAAATGGATCCTCTGCAAATTCACCTATCCATCAATTTCTTCATTGCTGTGTTCTGGGATCTGGAAGCATTTAGGCAAAAAGGCATGGATCCTGTCATGTCAAGGCTCCCAGTCTTGTGATTCTGAGAGCAAATGGAGGAACAAAACAGTGTGATAGAAGCTATAACTTATTAAAATTGGTATCCTAGGACCACATGAGATCACCATTCATTTTCTATTGCTATGCAAAGCTTTCCCTCATCCTTAATCTAAGGGGAATCATGAATGATTTCTTACATTTCCTATGGCTCTATTATTAAGGCAAAGAACATCAAAGCACATCTTGTCCCACCCTGATGATACTGGAGTCTTTGTTAGAAAAGACTGAAGGCTGCAATTATCCAATGTTTCATTTAGTCATGTGTATGATGTGGACACTTACAGTGCCTAGCTAGTGCTGTTCCTCAAAATGTCTACATTTGACTTCTACATATATTCTAGGCAAAGTCATAACATAGTGGTTGGACCTTTGTGGCAATTATCAGAGGAAGAAAGGAAGATGAGGCACAGTCTTATAGCATTTTGTGATTCCACCTCACATGATAAGTTATTTTATGTGTGAGCTTGACTGAGCCATGAGGTAGTCAAACGCTCTTTATATGACAGGGTTTTGTATGATATTAGCATTTATGTTTATAGACTAAAGAAAGAAAGTGTCCCTTCCTAATGTAAGTGGATTTCATCTAATCAGTTGAAGGGTTGATAGAACAGAAAGCTCACTTTACGTACAATAAGAGAATCCATTCTGCCTTATCCTACCTATGGAGCTGACATGGAATACTAACTCTCCCTAGGTTTTAAGCCTGGTGGCTTTCAGTGTGTAATAACACCTTGAGCTTTTAAAGTTCTCAGGCTTCTGACCAGAGCTTTTATTGCCAGCCCTAGGACTTTCCAACTTTCGTAATCATTAGAGCTAATTCCTTGCAACACACACACACACACACACACACACTCATATACAAACATGCACACACATCATACACAAACATGCATACAGATACACACACTCATAAACAAACATGCGCACACATTCATATACAAACATCCACACAGACACACATACACTCATATACAAACCTGCATATGTACACACACAGAAACACACACATACACACACATATTCATGTGCACATGCACAGTAACACATATGTGTGTGCATGAACATGTGCGCAAGCACACACACACACACACACACACACACACACACACACACACAGAGTTCTGTTTCTTTGAAGAACCCTGACTAATACATTTCAGAAACCACACCTCTGCCACATTGTATTGATTAAACCAATCACAAAGGACCAGGCAGCTGACAGCCTGGGAATGAAGACCACCCCCCTAGTCTTGCCGTAAATGTGTCAACACTAGAGTATAGGAAGAATATGTGAATATTCTTCAGTCATCTCTGGAAATTGTAATCTGTCACAGTATCTTACTCAGTCAGGGACTAGGGGAAGGGGTGTGTAAAAAAGAGTCAAGGTGGCAACATTGATTCTTTTAAACTCTGAATGACTGTAAGGAATTGGCAATAAAAAGTATTTCATTTTAGAGTTAAAAATATATCAACCTGTGAGGTCATTACATAGATACTGGATATGCATAGCCATTGTGTTTGGTTTTCTTTGACTGGTAAGGGTCTGAATTTACCAAGCCCCTCCTTTCTTATACGAGGGCAATGGCACCAGCCAGGTAGATTAAAGAGCTTATGCCTTACGACAGTGGAGTCTTGAGGCAGATTCCATTCAGAGACTTATAGCCCATCTGGTGTCCTCTTACATCATGTTCTACCTGGACCCCAGAAAGTGTCCCCATGTTAGCATAATAGCAGATGTGTCCAGCATCAGGGTGGGAATAGGTGGGAAGAGAACATGAAGGCATCAGTAAATGGCCTCCAACATCTCCATTTAGCTGCTG
This sequence comes from Rhabdomys pumilio, assembly GCA_030674055.1. Lineage (NCBI taxonomy): Eukaryota > Metazoa > Chordata > Mammalia > Rodentia > Muridae > Rhabdomys > Rhabdomys pumilio. Next base: position 5,210,640 of record JANHMN010000020.1, on the reverse strand, counting down.
TCAACATTTTGATGATTGTTCCCACTTCGAACATTTGAACTACAGTCTTAATGTTGATGTTTTCCATGGAGACCACTCCACTTTCCTTGATAAATTGGATTCTAATATCCATCAGTTCTGACACTTCCCATTGAGACAAATCCCAACAGAGTTCTCTTCGCTGCCCAGCTTACCTCCCTCTATACAGAGAATGCATGCACATGTTCTGTTTTTACTTGGTGGCTATTACTTTGCAACACTATGATCACGTATGTAACAACATATTGTAAGAGAGGAAGGGTTTATTATGCGTCATGGGTTCAGAGGGCTCAGTCCTTTATGGTGGGGAAAATGTAGCAGAGAAGCGCAGTTCACAGCAGTAAGAGCACATGCCTGAAAAGCTGTTCTCATTTTAGCATAGCAGATCAGGATGTAGAAAATCCTGGGCATGGTAAGAACTAGAGACTTGACAGACCTTCAAAGGTCCTCCCTTAGTGACCTACTTCCTCCAGTCAGGTCAGTGTCTCTAGCTAAGGAGCCAACATCCAAACCTTGAACTTGTTGTGGGTATTTTCAATCATATGGCACTAGAATTCATAAGACAGTTGCTACCACCTGCAGAACACAGTTACAAATAATTAGGTGTTTCCAGCTTTTTCTCTCTTGCTCTTCCTTGTGGGACTGAATGCTCACGTGTGTTCGAGGTCATGAGTTCTGTTGGGCAGAGTTGTGAATCCCACAGCTCCGGAGAACAGAATTGCAGAAATTTGACTGAGTTTCCTCCACACCTCGCTGGGTAGACACTGGGTTGTGAGAAGCCGCTGGGGCTCCGCCCGGGCAGGGAGAACTCAGTCTGAGGTTCCGTAGGGGTTAGGGCTCTTGAGTGGGCCCAGAGGCCGATGGTCTTGTCCTTTGGGCTTCCAGATGCTGCTGGAGGCCTCAGAAGAACAGAGATGTGAGGGAGTGAGGGAAGGGGTCCCTCAACAGCACCTCATGGGGAAAGAAACTCTTTGTTATTGTACTCACTTGGCTCAGCTCTGCTAGCTTAGTTGAGTTGGCAGGGCTCTGTGGCTGGAACGCAGAGAAGTCCTCCAGGCGGGAGATTAAACAGCAGTTCAAAGGACCCCTCCACGGTTCTCCAAGGCAGGCTCCAATGACACAAGGAAGTCCATGTTTTTATAAGCTTTATTGTCATCGCGGATGGTAGATGGGTCTGGCTGTACCCCCCCCCCCCCTTAGGTCAGGGCGGACCTGACTTAAATAGGGAGGGAGAAAGAAGGAGGGTCTGGGAAAGAATACTTAATTGGCTATGCCCTCTGGCCTTTAGGTATGTCATTAATATGGAAATCTCTTGAGGATGAGGCCTGTAGTCATGCCCTCTGCCTAGGTTTGTTATGCTTGGTGACACAAGCCTCTTTGTGGGAGGAGCTGCATTGCCCTTTGTGACTGAAAAGCGTGGATCAATGGAGCCTTGTGGGGGAGGTGGAGCCTTGTGTCAGGAGCCCAGAGTCTGAGGGCGGCCCTCACAGGCATGGATACCTGTTGGGTCTCCGGCTATCTCTAAGCCAGTCCTCTACCAGAAACCAAGCCACCCTTTTACAGTTCCACACTTCCTAACTGAAGAATCACTTTATATCTAAACAGTGTATCATCCACTTTTTAAAATGTTCTCTTTGGCCTCCCTCACTCTAGAATTTGGACCTTTCAACATAGACTATTGAAGCTACATAATAATTGGTATGGCAATCTATTGGCTCTCTGTGTTGCTTCCCCACTAAACATCAGAAGGGCCCCTTCACAGAGGGCGCTGAACAAATGGCTCCCCACGCTTCTCAAGCATGGCTTCATGTGATGTCTCCAACTTGGAGTCAAGTGACTCCTAAATAGAAACCTTCTGGTATCGCCATCATTAACTAGCACCCTTGCTCAGAACATCTAAAAGGAGCTTGTTGAGAGAACAATGCATTCCCCACAAAGCTAATGAAGTTAAGCTGGCTGGTTTTAATGAGAAGAAAACATGCAGTGCCTGACTCTCTCAGTGTTGAATCTCTCAGTCTTCTCTTTTCTGGAATTCCTTTGATGATCCCTCTAACCTCATTTATTATGACTTTGTCCTTTCCTCTCCTAAGTATTCTTGCCTGTTGGTCATTGGTCACACTGTGTGCCATTTATGTTTTGTTATCACAGCCAGAGGTAAGGACTGCCTTTGTTCATAAGACTGGCTGCTCTCTGAGTGTCACCAATGTGTCTTCCTCATACTTTGAGCTTTACAATTCTAGAATACAGATAGCACAGAGCAAGTGCTCAGAGAGCGTAGCCTGAGTGAATGCATGAACAGGTCATTGTAAGTAGTGGTGGCTTGTTTGTTTGAGGGTAAGGCGACCAGCCAGGTAGGACCTGCCTGAGATGGTATTTTGATAGGACCTCACTAGGGTACTTCTGTGTAATTGTCCATCTTCTTTCCTCTTCCCACATCCTTCAGGATATCTCCTGATTGGTGTGGATAGGTTATAACTCAGCTTTCATTTCCTTGAGAAACTGCCCTAAGCCTTCCCTTCAAATTCTGTTCTCCCTTGCAACCAAGACTAAGAGATGGTGGTGTTTTCTTACACCCTTCACATCACAGGAGATGACACATCTTATGGCTTGCATCTTAATTATAGTCTCTTTCAAGATACTAGCCACATAAGAGAAAGGCAGACATGCTTCTAGGTTTCAAGTTACTTCTGGTATCAAATTTTGCCTAGGCCACCTTTCTCTTTCAGGAAATAGGAGTAGAAGTATGTGTAATTTAAAAAGCCAAAACGCTTCTTATGCATTTTGGAACCGTCTTTTCCTTCTTCTTCTCTCAAGATGCAGCTATAATCATCTATGAAGTTATGATGGCACTGTGAAAGGATTAAGTCATAATAAAATACAGTATATACAATGTACTGTTCAAACACCCAGGAACATCTTTTATTTATGCTTTTGTCTAAAAATATTCCATTACTATAAAATATGCAGAAGTAGAGGATACATGGCCGGCAGTTTTCCATACATTATGAAAAGCTGAGTTAACTAATGGGCTCCTGTTGCCTCTACTGCTCATTTTGAATGGGCTGTCCCAGCTATTTTGAGAATTATCAGTGACATTCATCTTCTTATTAGAGGGGAATATCATTATTGTGAGAAATATGGAAAGATTTTTATCTTAAAATGACAAAGAAATTAATAGATCTAATATAACCCATTTCTGTAATAATTGTCCTTGTTCAGCTGCTATGAGCTTCAGAACATGGAACTGCAAGGCCTACTAACAATGTGAAAGTTGTAGACTCTCTCAACACAATGAGAAACAATACCAGTCTCACTGTACTCTTTGTGGAAATTATGAAATTTATCCTATCTAGATGTCCTTTTTCAAGACTGGCACTGGACAGGAGGGATTGAGAGGATGAAAAAAGAAATACTACATTTTTCTACTATCTAATTCATTTTGCATCTTTGGTTTATATCACAATAACCTCTAAAATGCACCTGTCATATGTATGGTTGTTTTTGGCAATTATTTTTTTGAGGCTGTATCCCCACATCCTCCTAGTCTTCAGATACTTTGTGGAAGACTAGAGCCCTTCATATCTACCATCTCAACATCTAAAAAGATGGTTGTCTTCTGTATTCATCCTAAGAATATTTGTCTACATGGAGGCACCTGAAACTGCTCTTGAGATGTTCCAGTACCATGTTAGATGATTGTCTTTTCACTTTGCACACACTTGACTGTATTTATTTATAGAGGATTGGGAGATATGTGGGTCATAGGTGTTGAAACTGTCCTGCATTCAAATGCTAACCCCATAGAGGTTTACAGAAAAACTTTTATGTGATATGAAATCCATAATATATTAGGATTTATTTAGACTGGGCTGTGAGATTAGCAAAAAATATCTCCCCTATAGGCTTAGGGGTTGAGCATTTTGTCCCCAGCTAATAGTGCTGTTTGTGAAAGTTCTGAAACCATTAGGGGTTGGAGTCTCACTGGGGGAAGTACATCACTGGGACAGGACTTGAGGGTTGATAGCCTCACCCAACTTCCTGTCCTTTCAAATATCAAGAATGAGGAAGAGGAAAAAAGTGTGTGGCTGATTGTCTTTAAGGACACTGCTTTTGGCCAGGATGTGGTTGGTACCATACTTAATTGCAGTGTGAAGGTGGAAAAGAATACTGGTTCTCACATAAATATGAGGCAAGATCAAAATTAGGAGCTCTCTTAGTGTGTGTTTTATTGCTGTGAAGAGACACCATGACCAAGGCAGCTCTTATAAAGGACAACATTTAATTGGGGCTGGCTTACAGGTTCAGAGGTTTAGTCCATTGTCATCATGGTGGGAACCATGGTAGTGTCCAGGCAGACTTGGTGCTAGAGAGGTAGCTGAGAGTTCTACAACTTGGTTTGTAGTCAGCAGAAGCAGACTATGTGTCACACTGGTTGTACCTTGAGCATAAGAGACCTCAAAGACCACTCCCACAGTGACTCACTTCCTCCAACAAGGCCACACCCACTCCAGAAAGGCCACATCCCTTAATAGTGCCACTCTCTATGGGTGAAGCATTCAAATATATGAGTCTATAGGGTCCATACTTATTCAAATCACTGCAGGAACTACTTTTCTGAAGACAAGTAGGGTGTATAACAAGCACCAAAAGAGATACTTTATGAGAATATATTTTGCTTGCTTAAGTCATTTCTCCTTGGCAGATTTTTATTACTAAAATATTATCAGTAGTATTTTATCAGTAGGGATTTAGGAGAAAAGTAAAGAATAATAGAATTGGGGTTGCCTGCTTCTCAAAGGGCAATTATTAGGTAATGTTTTGTTCCAGAGAACTACTGTTGAGATATATTTCATGAAGCATTATTAGAAGGAAAACACATTCTTCATCATTCATTTACATAGAGGACGAGAGCGCCAAGGGACAGATGGTCTAGCTCACTCATTGAGCAGATGAGGAAATGAGGTCTGGCGAAAGAATGTGATTTTTCTGAAGTTTTGGAGCTGCTTAGTGGTAGAGCCAGAATTAAATTTGGGATCCCTGCCAGGACAGTCAGTGTCAGGTCCACCACAGAGACCTCACCTCCCTCAAATAGAAATCAATTATAATGTGAGGGGATAGAGTTTTGAACTTGCAAAGAAAGTTTGTAGTCAAGAAGTTTCTGGAATTTTCCAAGAATGGACAGAGCCACCATTTGCATGGTGTATGTAAGTGGTCCTAACTACCAGCATTCTCTGATGCCTCTAGTGAAAATTCATAATGGCCCACCCAATATTTCTACATATCCTTTCTTTCCTAGCTATGGAAGTGACCCTGACCATTCCTCTGCCCGGTAACTCCATCTCCACTCTGTCCTTGAGATCTCCCGAACATTTTGCTTGCTTTTCATTGCTGCAGCATTATGACATTGGGGACTCTTAGTTTACCAGCTCCTGATGATTTTATTTTTTTATGGTACCTGCTCTTGTAACAGCTGTGCCAGGGAGGTGGTGGTGGTGGTGGGAGGGACTCACTTCCTCTTCAGTATCACAGCTCTCTTTGCAGCTCCATCCTCACATCAAGGAAGCCTATTTCTATCTTCAGAATGTGACCTTTAATTTCCTTTATCAACACTGGCAGCCAGCATCGGCAGCTGTCTTTTTGACTCCTCGCTTGAAGTTCTAAGGCGACCGGCATACTGGTTGCTGACATTCTTGTGTCTTGCGTTCTCTGTTTGTTTTATTTTAATTCTAGGTGGTATCTCATTCCTGTTTTGCCCCTTTCCTCATTAGTCACTTCTTTGCCTCTTTACTATGAGCTGACTTTGATTCTTTGTCCCGACAATCTGTTTCTGCCGTGGAAAGCTGTACAATACTCTCCTTTCTCTGTCTCTCCTAGCAGGCCTTATTCATTTATAAAACTGTGTTCTGCTAAATGGGAAAGAGTCACTTTACAAAACGATTATTTTGTGCACCAGCCAGGTCTCCATATGATCTAAGCTCTTTACCTGTCTCTTAATTTTCTTTCAACCTGGACTCCTCAATCTGAATTTATATGGCAGAAATTCCTGCTCCCTATGTTGTATTTGCTCTTCCTTGTTTTCACAGACAAGAGTCTGCCCTGGGAACATTACGAGAGGCAGTTGGCCCAGATGTATGAATCACAGCTTCTAGCCTTCCTTGTATCTGAGGCCCTTGCCATGAAATGGTGTTGCTATTGGTAAAGTTTAAGGACCCTGGAAAAGTTTGCTTTCCTATGGATGCCACTGTGGTGTTGTTGTTGTCTTTTGCTATTCCAGCTCCCTAGCATCTAGATTCAGTGACTAAGGTTTTCAAAACTATTAGTCAACTGAGAGAGTAAACTGCAGAGTTCAGGGAGGCCCTAGGCCTGGAGTTTGGACACTAAACAAACGTCAGCAATCTGAATTTCCAAATTTCTTGTTAAAAGAAACAGGTATCTCATGAGTTTACCAGTGTTACAGGGGAATGCTGCTTTTTTGTTAATTGTGATCCTTAGGTCATAACAAAGTGACCCCAGCCTCTGAGGTGGGAAAGGAATGGGTTGTTGTCACAATGTTAAGGCTATCAAGTGATCCTGGCTCTCTGTGCTTCAGTGAACTCAGCTTCAAAAAGCCTTGCCACACAAGCTCATTCCCTTTTCTAGTGTGTCCCTCATTAAAGAAGGACTTAGGAGCATTATGTTGTGTGACAAAACTTTTCCCGAGGAGACACAAAACACACATTTCATCACCCCAGACAGGGAGCCCACAACAGACCAAATACAGATACTACCAAAGCCCAACTTGCTGAACCATGAATTTTACCAGAGTTGCTTACAGGAGTATGGGTGAATGGTTACTTACAGGAGCAAAAATGACTCAAAGACAGCTGCATCACCTAAGCCCACCCCAGCATGGGTGACAGCCACCAAGCTGGGAACCTGGACCATAGCCTACAGGCAGCTCATCAGACTGGAGAGTGTTCTTTCCAAGGGACTCAGTTGTTCTAAACCTCTTCCAGGGAGCTCAGCAGTTTCTGTTTTTTCTGGGTACCTGGTCTGGTCTCAGAGGCTAGGCTCTACCTCAAAATGTTCTCAGTACCTTTCAAAATGCCACCATCCGAAAAGGAGCAAACATTTGACACATGAGGCTGTCGGGGGTGGGGGGCATTATAGAGTCAAATCACAATTTTGCATATAATATAGACAAATGTAAGTATGTTTGTATTATAGTCAAAATTGAAATCTACAACTGTATCTGCATGTAGAAACAGTATACCATGTAGGAAAGAGAACAAGAAAAGCTACATACCCAGGGCTGATGAAGCACTAGTTCAGGCAGTGGACTAGTTTCAAGTTAGGAAAGGGGGATATATAACTAATTGTTTTTCTATTCCTAATCTTGTTGTGGATTTTTTAATTTTGGTAGTGGTTAAGTACATAAAATTATATTTCATAGTTAAAATGTAAGATACAATGTGAAGCATCACAGCCTCACAATGGCTAGTCTAACTACAAAGAAGTCATCTGAGATATGTGATTTGTCTAGACTATTTCCCATCCCAATTTCCCAACATCTCTTTTAAGTGTTGCGTAAGAATGATAAAAATAGGCTGAAGTCAGATACCAGGCTGTTGCTGTCTTGTCTCTTCTTCCCCTGGGTTCTATAGAACAGGAATCCTCACTTAGTATCTGAACTATTTCCAATCCTTTATTGTTTAAGTTAGAGATACAGTGGCTTTTGTAGATTCATGACCTTAGGCACTGTAGGCCCTGGTGGCCAGGTCCTCCCTGTGATCATCATTCTCACCCAGGGGTAACTCCTGAGGCACCACTGCTATGCTTCGCTGCATGGTGCACCATCGTGGCTTTACAGATACTCAGAGGCTAACTCATGGTGAACAGATATAGGTGACTTGGTGGGTTGAAATGTGATTCTGTGCATACAGATGCCAGGTATAAAGCAGAAGTTGACTTGAGATTAGAAAAAAGATCGAATGAGGAAGTACAGCGCTGTGGAGTCCTTCTGTGAATGGATTTGCATTGGGCTGCTTTAACCTACTCATTATTCATCTTATTCATTTCTGGCAACATTGTAATTTCTTTATGCCGGACAGTGTCTCCCTTGTATTTCCTTTTCCATTAGACAGTCCCTTCCAGAATTTGATTCTTGAGAAATAAACAAGTCAAGGCACCAGCAGATTCTTGGGCTGAATTCAGGTACCCGTATAAATCTGCATCAGTGATGCTTAATGTGATCTTCTGGATGCTATTGTTTCTCAGTCTTAGATAAACATTCAGATTACTTAGAGACCTTAAGATGCTAATGAGAGACTTCTGCCCTGAGAGATTCTAATGAGATTCTAATTTTATTAGCATGAGCTGTGCCCTGACTGTTAGGGTCTCTCTCTCTCTCTCTCTCTCTGTGTGTGTGTGTGTGTGTGTGTGTGTCTCCCTCCATCTTTTTCTCCTCCTTCCCTCCCTCCTTCCCTACCACACACAGCTTTGTCACATGGTTCAAACTCAGATTCTCCTGCTAATATGATATTTTAGTCACGGTTTTTATTGCTGTGAAAAGACACCATGAGCATACTCTTAAAAAGGAAAACTTTTAGTCGGGACTAGTTTACAGTTCAGAAGTTTAGTCCATCATTGTCATCATGGCGAGAAGCATGGTGGCTTGCAGGCAGACATGGTGCTGGAGAGGTAATTGAGGGTTCTACCTACATCTGGCTCTGAGGACAGCAGGGAGAGAAAGTCACAGTAGGCCTGGCTTAAGCATCTGAGACCTCAAAGTCTGCCCCTAGTGACAGTTTCACAACAAGACCACATCCACTCCAACAAAGCCACACCTCCAAGTAGTGCAACTCCCTGTGGGCCTATGGAAGCCATTTTTATTCAAATTACCACATGTGGCAAGCATCTATTGTCAGAGTCATCTCAGCTCTAATCCTTTTCAGCTTACCCTGCACACCACAAGTACCTCTGACTTGGGTAGGTTAATTCCAGTTATAGCTATTCATATGAAACTTTCTAAGTGATATAAATTCACCACTGTGGTTGAGAATCACTTCTTAAGGAGTGGGGGTTATTTATATTCCTTGGTGGGGAGTTTATGAATGACAAATGGCTGGATTTCAAGCCAGTTCTGGTGGTATGTATGATGAGATTCTATTGCTTTAGAGTGGCGAGTCCTAAACAAAATTTATAGTCCTAACAGTGACCCTTAGACGATGGTTTAAAGAGAACTTGCAATATAACTTTCAGTAGGTTGTGACAGTTCCTGAGGATGCCCTCTAGGGTCACGTGAAAAGGAGACTCTGCATAACAAGTAAAGGATGGAAAGTGCCCTACTTAGGTGTTGGAACACATGGCTTCTTTGTGAGCATATCTCTCTGATCCAAGCTTTCTATTGTCTTTTTCTTGAGCTGCATTTTTTTTTTTGCAGTAGTTCACTAGCATGCATTAGAAAAAAAAAATCAAATATACACAAATGGAAACTCGGCTAGCTAGGCTGGGGTGATGGCTAGTAGTTAAGAGCACTTATTACCCATTCAGAGGACCGGAGTTCAGTTCTCATTACCCATGTTCAGCAGCTCACAACCGCTTGCAACTCCAGCTCCAGAGGATCTGGTATGCTCTTCTGGCCTCTGTGCTGATCTGCATACATGTGGCTTGCAGATAGACACAGACATACACATACATAAATAAAAATGATAGTAAAAAGAAACCCAACTAACTACCTTTGCTTTAGTAGACATGGCGATAAGGTGGGATGGGAGAAGAGTATGAAGCTGGATTGGAATACACAGATTCGAATCTGAAATAATAGTATTTTTTTTTAAAACTTCATATGTTTTCTAAAAGCAAATAATCATGGTGAAACATTCAATTTTCTTGACTTGAAGAGTTTGACGGAAATTTGAAGGCACAGAAACACAGAACATTGAAAACTTAAATTTAATAAGACATCCCCAAAGAAATGTGTTTAGCTGTTCAGAAAAGTTGAGTTGTCAAGAAAAAGAGACATATTTGCATAATTAGGGGGACTTACCCCCTCCTAGCACCTGTGTGGTAGTATTTGTATGGCCTACATCTGGTATTTTTTTTTTTTCTGCTTTAATTTTTTTTTAACCACCTAACACCTGCTGGAAATTGCTGTGCTGTTAAGAGAAACGAGGGTGGGATTCAATTTCTCAGTGGATGCCACAACACAATTAACTCAGGAGTCTGGTTGAGCAGTAGACAGCTTGGGGATGGGGCATGGGGAACTACCACAGGCTTTCCCTCACTAGTCCTCAGAGTGTTTCTTTTGTTGACCTTCCTCAGACAGTGGGAACCAGAAAGAACATTTGGTCCTGAGGCTGACTAAAGGCAGTTCTATGGGTCTACAGGATGCCAGAGTGGAGACCTTAGAGACTATCTGGACTATTTTACAAAATGAAGTCATTAAGGTTCAGGATAAGTGAAAAAAATGTTTTTAAAGTCAAGTTAATCAAATCTTGTAGGCTCCAGCTTAGTCCTCATTCCTAGCGCCCTAAAATTTAGACAGATAGTTACCAGTTCTTGCACTGCTCTGACGTGTTTGTGGAGCTCCACAAATGAGGAGACCTTCCCAGTCTCCCGCTGGCGGCGAGGGATTAAAGGACTGCTGGAGGACCAGCTCTCCATTTTCCTTGATTCATATTGTGGAGGGCCTGCTGGAGTTTGCAGGACAGAAGCAACCACTTTGTCTTTGCAACTAAAACCATGCAGTGCCTGCTGACTTGCAGGTCAGCTTCTCTCAGTGTTGCCTTGAGACCTTAGAATCTGTTACTGGGGTCAGCACAAGGTATGGTTTTGTTTTGTTTTGTTTTTTTTTAACTATAGGAAGGGACATGTGACTTTTTATCTTTGTTCTTTTTTTTTTCTCCTGTTCTTGAGGCAGAGAGTTGACAGGTGATTGATTCAAGGTGGATGGTATATCTGGTATACATCAGGGAAAGCTGATATTTGTGTGTGAAATACCACAGAAATAATGAACCAAACTCCCACTTCATTGAATGAATGTAATAATAGATCATCATGGAGAAGAACAGGGGTTCTTCAGCCAGGATGGGTTCGAGTCTGAGGCTTGCCATTGATGCTGTTGTGGCACTGAGTTTTCACTGTTTAACCTTGCTCACGAGTAAAATGGTGAAAGTAACAACTGCCTTGTGGGCACACAAACATTTGCTTTTATTATAGCTATTGACTTAGGGTGTTGCTGCTGTGAGGAGACACCATGACCAAGGCAACTCTTATGAAGGCAAACATTTAGTTGGCGCTGACTTTCAGTTGAGAGGTTTAGTCCATTGTCATCATGATGGGAAGCATGGTGGCATGCAGGCAGGCTTGGTGCTGGAGAGGGAGCTGAGAATTCTACATCCTGATGGGCAGGCAGCAGGGAGAGAGAGAGAGAGAGAGAGAGAGAGAGAGAGAGAGAGAGAGAGAGAGACAGAGAGACAGAGGGGGGAGACAGAGAGAGAGACACTGGGCCTGTCTTGTGCTTCTGAAACCTCAAACCTCATCCCTAGTGACACATTTTCTCCAGCAAGGCCACACCCACTCCAACAAGGCTACACCTAGCAACATGCTATGCCCTATGAGCCTATTGGGGCCGTTTTCATTCAAACCACATCTATTATCTATCTATCTATCTATCTATCTATCATCTATCTATCTATTTATCTATCTATCTATCTATCTATCTATCTATCTACCTATCTATCATCTACCTGCCTACTTATCTATCTGTGTTTATTTGTGCATTTGAGTGTGCAGACATGATGCAGCACATATGTGGGGGTCAGAGGACAACCCGTAGGTGTCAGTTCTCTCCTTCCATTCTTAGGTATCTGGGATTAATCTTAAAACATCATGCTTGGTGATAAGTGACTTAACTTGCTGAGCCATCTCACTGGCTCCTAGGCATTTTCATTCCAAAGATCATGTTTGGAGAAAGTCTCTTCATGGGCAGGTTTCCCAAGTACTGTTTTTTGTTTGTTTATTTGTTCATTTGTTTTGCTTTGGTATGTTTTGCTGTCTGTTACTCAGGCTTTCTAGTATTCTGAATGTTCTCGTCTTCATTCCCTACCCTAGTGAAGAAATGAAGTCACATCCCACCTTCCAGGCAAAGCACAGATTCATCAGGTCCAGTACAATTACAGAATGAGAAGTTTGGCACCTTGGTTTCCTGGCTCATTCAAAACATTTCAAAAAATGTTTTGAAACATTTTTGTTGTTTGTTGTTGTTGTTGTTATAGAACTTATAAATTTGAATAAAGTGAATATATGATCGTGATAAAAGAAGTGACTGTGTGGAAATCATACAACAGAATTGTGTTTCCTCCAGGTTCTCTGCAGTGAGCTCTCCGAAAATGTGTGATGCCTTGAACGAACTTTACAGACCAAGCTGTGTGGTTGGTCATTTTTCTTTTAGCCATGGCAGACACAAGAATCAAAAGCCTCTGGTCTGTGTAGGAAGAGAGAGCACAGTATTCCAGCAAACCCCAGAATGACTCCAAGCAAATGACCCATCCCAAATATAATATATTCAGTGTTTTCATGGCTATTCATCTGGGGGAGGGGAGCTCAGAAAGGCAGATATATGAAATTGAGTGCACGAAGAAACAGAAAAAAATTATTTAGATGAACTCAATATCTGTTTATTAGAAAGGATTGGGCTTGGTTGCAGTAATAGTGATGGCAGATATGGCCAGATAAAGAATTACAGGCTTAGCTAAGTCAAGGCTGAAAGTGGAAGTCTTTGTAAATGAAGGCCCAAAGAAATCCTTCAAGACGAAATGATTGAATTTTATAATAGACTTACACATTGCTACTCCCTTCCCACGCATTGCTCTCACACTGCAACCTTAAGGCACAATTAAGAGAACAAATGAGAACTCACCTACAGACAGAAACTAAGGACTCTGTGATTTAGCTCCCTGTATAAATAATACATACAAGATCAACAATGGAGACGATGATTTTTTTTAAAGCCAAGTTGTGCCGCAGAGGACAGAGGTACAGGGTGAGATGGACCCTTTTCAAAAGGAGCCACCTTTTTAGTTGTTTCGTTTTTTGGTTTTTTTATTTGTTGTTTGTTTGTTTTATCCAGAGACAGGGTTTCTGAGTTTCAGAGTTCCTGGCTGTCCCGGAACTCACTTTGTAGACCAGGCTGTCCTCGAACATGTAGAGATCCACCTGCCTCTACCTCCCAAGTATCGCTATTAAAGTTGTGTGCCATCATACCAAGCTCTGGAGCAAGCTTTCTGAAACCTGATTGAGACTCCTTGGTAATCAGAATGCTGTGAACCATGGAGCAATCATTGACAAGGAACAAGCCAAAAATAACTGCTTGTGCCCAGAAACTGAGGCTGGGCAACACTACACATCTGTCCTCTATGTACCAACCTTAGTGGGGCCAAAGCCATTGCTGCTACCAAGGTGAGGGACACGTGGTGACCAAATCTCCATTCCTCATCCTAGGCCAGCCTTTGTCCCACTGGAGCTTGTCAGTTATCAGAATTGTCTGGCCACGGATGACTGTGTATCTTGGGGTCCAGGATAGAAAGAGCCAGTAACTTCAAGATGCAACAGTGAGGGTCAGGCCTACTCCAGGCTTTCTTGAATACTGACAGATCAGACTCAGAAAAGGACTCATAAGAATCATACTAATTAAAAAGTAAAAATTGGTCCTTTCTCTTGGATTGATTCATTCATTCCTTTTGCTAGACCCCTGTTTGAAGGCTCTATAAGAGTACACTTGGTTGGTCTCTGTTGGCACTGGGCAGAATGTTTGATAGACAGTTATTCGGCTCTGTGTTGTGCAGTGGTCACACGTGGTTTTAATTATTGGATTATATGAAAATGAATTCTCTGATGAAACTCATTGGAAGGTTTTGTGCAGCCACAATAGAAAGGTAGGGGGAATAAGGAGAAAGATGGAAACAGAGAGAGTAGAGGGTGGGGAAAGACCAAAGAAAGGAGAAAGGATGACTGGAGGAAATAAAAACATTTGACTATAACAACAACACCACTAACTACTTTACATTTCAGCAATAGAATGAGAAAGTAGATTTCACATAGGTTTGTCCTGCAAAGGTGCACTCTGTGTCTTGAAGCAGAGAATATTAATGTAGTTAGCTTTCTTCTGTCAGATTTGGTGAGACATTATTCTGTTTATTTTAAAATTATTTATGTCTTTTTCTCTGACAGAATTCTCATGTACCCTAGCCTGACCTCGACGACTTGTTATGTAGCTGAACACGGTCTTACACACCTGATTCCCATCCTCTGCCACCTCTACCTTCCAAGTGCTGGGATTATAGGTGTGTGCTACCACTCCTGGCTTGCTTTTACCTATTTTTTAAAAAAAGTGTAGTAAATTTGTATATAAAATTTACTTCCTGAGCACGGATCTGGTGGCTGATGCATATTCTTCTCATTCTTACATATCCTTAGAAAAAATAATGTATAGGCTAGATTCATCTATCAGAAAGTCCTCAGTGTTCTTTCCCTCTTCTAAGCTCATCTTTTCCAAGAAAATAGTCTACATTAAGAGTCAAATCCTGCATATACATATACACATACATATACATCATATACATATACATATATATGAAATATGTACATATTAAAAATATATATATAATTAGCAAATTTTAAAAATACACACACACACACACACAC
>JANHMN010000020.1:5181830-5195837 GCA_030674055.1 Rhabdomys pumilio | reverse complement strand
TGTGTGTGTGTGTGTGTGTGTGTGTGTGTGTGTATGTATGTGTGTTCTTTTGCCTAACTACTTCCTTTCTCAACATGATGTTCATGATGCTGTAAAGATGTTTCTGGGTTGTCATGAGTGTCTGTAGTTTATCTTAACAGTTCATCATTTGAATATAAAATATTTTTCATTTCTTCCTCTATTTTGGACATTCATGCATTACCAGTTTTTAGCTATTAGAAACAATCTTATATAAGTATTTTACCAAATAGATATATTTGATTCTCTTGTACCAGTATAGAAACATGAAATTGCTAAGTCAAGTAGCAAGTGTACGTGTATATTCTAAGAAAGTTCATTCAGTCTTCCAAAGTGGTTATATCATTTAGATCCCCAGAGGGAGTGAATGAGATCGCCATTTGTTCTGTATCCATGCCAACATTTGATAGTGTCAAATTTTTAAAAATAATTTTTAGCAAGTCCAGTGGTCATAGGTTTTTATCCAATTTAGTATCTCAATATTGTGTTCTATAGTTTGTCTTTTTGTTTCCTAACAAATTATAATTAAAGTTAAATATTTAAATATCTATTAAAAATCAATGCTATCCTGAGAAATCATTGCCTTTCTATAAGTCACAAAGCATCCCCTTCTGAAGCTTATGATGAAAATATGAATTTCATAGTACCAGGTATCACAAAGAACTTCATAGTTACCAGTACTGTTTTATTTTCTTAGGTGGCTGGGAAAAGCTTGTGGGTGTTTGTGGTATTGTTGGTGCTATGATTTTATAGATATTTCTACTTTATATTAGAATAAAAATGACCATAGAAATGATGGACAGGCTATATCAAAGAGAATGTCAAAACCCAGGGATGCTCAGGGAACTGTTTCTTTCTGCCTCCTCCAAGACAGATTTTGTAACCTGCTGAATTTTGCTGACTCATTCCTTCCCCATTTTAAATAAAAGTGGATAAGCAAACTAAAAAATGCATATCATCTTCTGTTTTCTGATAGATGATTTAGAATCTTAGCTCTTACTTAAGCCTATGATCCATGTCAAAATCATTTTTATTTATATACTAAGATAGGATTTGGGATTTGAAAAACGAATATGCAGATGTTCAGTTGCTTCAGTGACAACTGGACATTTTTTAAAATTTTAATTATTTTTTACTTATTCACTTTACATCCTGCTCACTGCCCTGCTCCAGGTTATTCTCTCCCTAGATCCTTCCCCCATCCACCATCCCCATTTCCTCTGAGCTGGCCTCTTCTAACCCTGGCACTCACAGAGACTGGAAAACATTTCCTTTAAGAATAGGACTCAGGGCCTCCTGCAGGGTAGGCAAGTGCTTTGCCCCAGAGCCACATCCTCCATCCCCTGCCCTAGTTATTTAAATGTTTTAAACATTTTTTTCTCATAAATTTCTGTGGCTCCTTTGTTGAGAATCAATTTAAATTACTTGGTGCAATTTTAATTCTAGACTCCCTGGACTCTATCGGCTTCAATTTGTCCATTTTCCTATCTTCTGCACCAGTATCATTCTTTAAAAACTATTATTATAATTTCAGCATAAATTTTAAATTCGTATAATCTAAGCCTGCTCATATTTTTATTTTTCAGTGTTATTTTGACTCTTTGATATCACGTGAGCTTTTCAAGAAATTGTAAGTTCAGGAGAACAATTTCTTTCTTTCTTTTTTATTGGATATTTTATTTACATTTCAGATGCCATCCCCTTTCCCCATTTCCCCTCCCTAGAAAACCCCTATCCCATGCCCCCTTTTCCTTTTTACTTTTATACAATCTTTTTAAATGTTAATCAAAGGCTTTATAAGTATAGTAATGCTCAATCAGAAGTGTAACCCAATACCCAACCTAGATATATAAACTATCTTTGACTGGTGGAGACACATGAACTTCTGCCTCCATGCCCCCCCCCTTCTCTCTTTTTTCTCTCTTATCACTTAGCTTCTCCTCTACTTCATCTTCTCCTCTCCTTACTCCATCTCTTCCTCTCGGTGCTCCTTTTAAAGAAATTGTTCTAGTTGTTAGAACAATTTCTTTAGAAAATTAAGCTAGTATTTTGACTGAGGTTGCTCTGACAATTTAGTGGAAAGTGATGGGGAGTAATTGTCTAGTGTAACCTGATAAATCTGCAGTTACAGACATTGTAAGATATCTGGAGAACAGGGCTGGGGAGATGGCTCAGTGGTTAAGAGCACTGGATGCTCTTCCAGAGGACCCCTGTTTGGGTCCCAACATCCACAGGGTGGCTCAACAACAATCTGTGTAGACAAAGCACTCATGAGCATAAAGAAAAGTAAACCATTCTAAATGACATTCTTTTAAATATGGAGAAAGTGATAGATGAGTTTTTAAGAGTTCTTTTCAATGGCTTCCTGTCTAGACTGTTTCTCTTTCCTCTTTCTTTTGAGGGTTGGGGGTTACCACAGAAGCCTTCCCTGTCTCTCATTCCCAACCTCAAGTGTGCAGTCACTGAGATCACTGCAAATAAGCTTCCTTGTCCTTTACAGTCAGCGGCATCACAGGTCATGGGCTTCCGTGTGGTATCTGGCTTGTTTTATATGTAAATCATTTATTATATAAAGCACACTCATTTATATATTTCCATAGCATTATGTAACCTTGCAGACTCATTCAATTAGTTTAACTCCTTTGTTTTTTAAATGACATCTTATTTTCATTTTTATTCAATATTTTATTTATTTACATTTCAGATGTTATCCCCTTTCCCCATTTCTCCCCCTGCCCCATTAATTCCCTCTCCCATCCCTCCTCCTTCTTTTTTGCTTTGATACCATTTAAATTATATGCAAGTATTAAGATTAGTTCTAGGTTGAGGAACTAGCAATACAATAGATGCAACTAGTCAAGGAACAAGCAAGACAATAAACCCAGATAGTCAAAGAACATGCAGGACAATAAACAGAGTCCCTTGATCACTCCTGTGATCACTGTTTTTAAGGGTTTATAAGAAAGACCAAAATATCTGAGCCTACTTCCCTGTCCTAGCCCACCTGAAGCCTACTTCTTTGTTCTAGCTTAAAATTTAGATTCCTGCCTGTAATCACTTCTTTGTTCTAGCCTAGGATTTAGGTTTCTGCCTGAAGTTACTTCTTAATTCTAGCCTAATGTCAGATTCCTGCCTGCAGTTCATTTCCTTGTGCTTGGCCTATGTCAGATTCCTTCCAAGCAGACCATTTCCTTGTTCTTGGCCTATGTCAGATTCCTGCCAGGCAGCCCCAAAAGCTCTCCACATTGCCCCCTTTTTTATTGCATAAACAAGACTGAGCCAGTCTTAGGTTGGTCTGACAAGAATGCCTTTCTTACCTGTTGTAAGATATGCATTATTAGGTTGATAAGGCTCTGGGCAGAATCTTACCCATCCTTGGCTTGCCAGGCTGTTAAATTAATAGCTCTGTCTGGGGCTCTATTTTCAGTTTCAAACCATGTACTTTGGCTGCCAACCTATCGATGTAGTTAGAGACAAGTTTTAACCTGATGTGTAGGAATAAAAGTTTTCCCAGAACAAAAGGGGCTAACATGATCAAGCTATATATGCCATTCCTGAGGTTTGACCAAAATGGAAATACTGACCTCAAGCCATGGATAATTTTATCAGCAGTATCTGCAGCATCAAAGCTCAACAGAGCAGCATTTTTGAATTCATAATCTCACTATGCAAAGTTAAAACATCCAGAGAGGTGTTAGAATTATGCCAGATACCTGGGATGTCTGTTATGGGGGTCTATCAACCAGCTTTTGTCTTACTGCGCTGAGTATTAGAAAACCTTATTTCTCTGAAAAAAGTTTGAAAGTGCTAGAAGTGAATTAGGCTTTAAGCAGAAGCAAGAGGGTAGTGGGCTTGATTATTGCTGGTATAACAGCTTTAATGACATTAGTTGGTAGCACCATTGCTTCTCCAATAGCTTTGACACAAGAAGTTAAAACAGCTACTTTTGTTAACCATCTAGCAAAAAATGTTACTAATGTGATGAGTATACAAGAGGATACATATAGGTGTTTGGAACAATGAATTGATGCTCTATATCCTATTCAAATTATTGGAAGGAGGTTCAGGTTTAAGAGTTAGAAGCCATCTTGAGTGTCATGACAAATACCATTAGAGTAGTGTTACTTCAAAATTTACAATGATAGTCATTATAATTAGAAAAAAGTTTAAAGACACATTTTATTTTCTGAGTGCCCAGGATTATTGTGTCAGTAATGATGGTGGTCTTGTCATTCTAACGTTTTTTAGTTTTATCATCTAGTGAGCAGTTGAGCAGATACAAAATGATTAGATACATTTGCATTATCTCTGATCTTTGGAAAGGCATCTAGTGTTTCACTGTTCAGTATGGCACCAGCCCTAAGACTGTGCAAGATTTGCTCAGGAAGAGTCCATTTTCAGTGTTCTGAGAGACTTTGATATGAACTGATTCTTAAGTTTGTCACATGCCTTCTTTACATTTATTGCCAATATGAACTTTTATTCACATGTTTGTTTGTTTTCTCTTAGTCTTCTTGTCCTGAAAGAAGATCAGAAAAGTGCTTTAAATATTAGCTACATCCACTGCCAGCTGTTTCTTATTTTTTGAAGTTATGTATTAGATAGACTCATGGTCAAATGTTAATCAGCCCTCCACCTGGGGATGAACTCCACTTAGTCATAACCGTATTCTTCTTTGTACATATTACCAGATATTTTTTTTTGTTCTGACCCTATTTGATAATATTTTAAGAGCACACAGCTTGTGTTATCCTATTAGACTGAGATCCCAAGAAGGGAACATTTTTTTTCTCATGCCCCAAATCACCTTTCCTGAGATATACTCCTAAAGCTACAAGAGTCTGTAGGAAAGCTAAAGAATAAAAGGACTCAGGAATCAGCAGATTAACAGGTACAGCTCAGTTCTCTGATATCGCTTCTGGGAGTAGGTTTTGATAAAAGGCTTCCCCCTTATGTAATTACTCTCTATATACAGGTGCATGTGTTAAGAATTACCCACAGAGAGGATAGGTACACTATGGTTCTGTTTTTCCTCAGAAATCAAGGTGACCTCATCAGACATGCAGTGAACAGGAAAAGGCTAGGATCCCAGCATGGGATCTCCTGCTGGTGAGAGATCTCAGGCACCCCACATCTCCTGCACACACCTCTGTTTTCTCCCCTGTGTAATAGCAAAGCTATTAGTCTGCATAACCCCTCTAGTGCACGAAATTCCAAGCACGTGGCAATGGAGATTGGACTGTGAGAAAACAGGGGATGTAGTCCAAACCAGCTCCAGCTGAGCTGATGTTTTTCTCCCACTAGATTGCTCTGTCCTCTGCTTTCTAACTGTTCCATGCTGGCTGCTTAGAGGATTACAGAAATCATCCTACAGATGACTAGCTCTGGTCTCTTCTCTCACCAGCTCTCATGAAAGGACTCTATAAAGACACTATAATGTGAGATTAGGAGACAAACCTCTATGTACCCAAACACCCCAACTATTACACAGTGGGAATTAAGCTCAGAGAGTACTCTGTAAATCAAATTCTTGAGTTTCTCATTGAATTTTTTCTTAAGGAGAAAACTGAAAATATTACTTGCAATTGAGCTATAATATACAAATACAGTCTTGTTTTAAAACATTTAAACGTTATTGATATTAATAATGTCTAAACTATTCTCAATCACAAGCCTCCTATCCCAGACACCTTCCATATCACTTTCACTTTGGGGCTTTTCTTACATATTAGCATGCATACTCATCCATACCTAAGACATCTAAAATAGTAGCGTAACTAGTAGCAAGCAAAGCATGTATTTCAGTAGATTCCTTTGTTACAGTTTCTGTTTATCAGTATCATAAATGGCTTATATATTATCTTGTACATAAATGCAATAGAAATAGATGGTCAGAGCTGCTGCATCTGAAGCAAACTCACATTTAAGTTAACAGATGGTATTATAACTGAAGGGTTAGGGAAGGGGGCCCTGATGCTACACCACCCAAGGCTAAGTTCTTGCTTTGTAATTTATTAGATGTATAACTTGGGTCTGCCCTATCACACTACAGGATCATGTCGATTCTTAGGAAGATTAAATAAGTTTACCACATGTGAAGCACTTAAAGTAGTGCCCAGTGTGTCCTGCACTTTCAGCTCACTAAAGCTTAGGTTTAGTGTCATGTCTCGGTTGGCTGTTGCTTCCATGATGCTAGAGAACAAACACCCACAGAAGCCACTGTATAGGAATATAAATATTCTTTGGCCGAGGTGTCTGTGGTGGCTCAGGCTGGGCTCATTCTCATTCTATTTGGTTGAACACCTCTGTTGAGTCAATTTCTTATTTCCTTTTGGGATTAGAGGGTCATACCAACCACATTTTTTTTTGTGGTGACAAGAGTCCTATATTGAGAGAGAGAGAGAGAGAGAGAGAGAGAGAGAGAGAGAGAGAGAGAGAGGAGGGAGGAGGGAGGAGGGAGGAGGGAGGAAGGGACAGAGAGAGAGAAGGAAGAATATCACATAAACACTTGGGCTCTGTCCTGAGGGACTGTGCCTTCTATACATTCATAAAAAAATGAAAACAACAAAGATAATGTTTGGGGAAATCTACAGTGCTCTCTGGTGAGGGTATCTCCATAGTTCTTGGCAAACAGTATGGATCTATTGAGGGTAAAAAAAACTGGGGCTGATAATTCTACCCACAACTAGTATGGTCAGGATACCCCTGGGGGCTTGGCTGAACTTCCTCTCCCTTTGTTGAACAAGCTAACACAGTGGAGAGGAGGTGGACAGACTCCCTGCTGTCCAGTTCCACCCAGCCTGTCCTCCTCTCTGCTTTTAGAGTTGTGACTGTCTTTCCACCACTGAGGCTGTGATAGGAAATGCCTCCTCCAATCTTTCCTCTCCGACAGGCACATGAACTGAAGAGCAATTTAAAATGAGCAAAGAGCAGACTGCATGTAGATTTTTGAGAACACCTGCATCTTATTTTAGATGCAACTGATGCTCTTGGCCTGGTTAGTGCTTGGGCAATTTGGAGTGATTAAAGAATTTTGCATTTCACAAGTGCCTGTGTATTCAGAGGAGCCAAATAGGACTTGAGCACAAATCTTCAAGTCTTTTTTTTTTTTTTGATGCACTTTTAATTACTAATTGCCTAAAAAAACATGGCAAAGATGTGAAGTTCCCAGTGTCCCAGTTTGAATTCACAGCAGAACAGATTTAGAAGCTTCCCTGGCAAGCCTTGATACTTTCCCCCTGCTTCTTTTTTTCTCATATTTAACAACAAAAACTCCATGCCTCTGTGCTTGTCAGTTTTGCTCACATGGAGTAGGCTTGAAGGAAGTCAGCTCAAAACCAATATTCTCTTAAGTAACAGTTATCACTCGTTGATGCAGTGCTGTGGAAGAGCAGAGGTGGAAAAGAGGTTGTGGGAAGGGGTATGCGATGAAGATATTTCAGAATGTATTAATCTATTGTCGGTGCTTTCATTTGCTTGTCACCTTAATATTTTGGAAGGAGAAACCTTTGCTCAAGGAAGGTTGGGATTGTTAAATCCACAGAGGAAAGGAGACTGTGCACGATGTCTTTAAATGAAAAATCTTGAGATGCCACTTCAAAGCAGAAGTTTTTAATATGTGGGTCCTGACCCCCACAGTAGTCACATATCAGATGTCCTGAATATCATATATTTACATTACGATTTATAACAGTAGCAAAATTACTGTTATGAAGTAGCAACAAAATCATTTTATGGTTGGAGGTCACCACAACATAAGGAACTGTATTAAAGGATCGCAGCACTAGGAAGGTTGAGAAACACTGTTTTAAAGCAGCAGTTCTCAGGCCTCATGGTGATCATAGAAATGTTGCCATATTTACTCAGACCATGAACACAAGACAGGTGCTGGCATGTTGTTGACTCAGAAGTCTTCTTTCGGGAGTATAAATAATGGTATAGGAGTCTAAAGCACCACAAGTGATCCTTACAAAACAAAATGTACAAGGTGTCAGATCAGCTGCCTGATCCCTAGGGAAATGAGCTTCCTCAGCTATGGTGGTGTGTTCTTCAAGAATCACAAAGAAGCATGACACAGGAACAGGCATCTCAACCCTGCTACTGGGAGCCTGTGAGCATCACCCTGTTCTCTAGAGATGATTGGAACAAAGTGGGACGTGCCTGAGGAGATTATCCAGTGGACCATGTCTCTGTTGTGCAATCATGAAGACTAGAGTTTAGATCCCTAGAACATACAAAAAAACTGGGCAAGCATGGTCATCTATGTTCATGCTCACATAATACACCTGCGTGCACATATCATAGAAACTGGAACATGTGCTCGCTCTGTCTGTCTGTCTGTCTGTCTGTCTGTCTGTCTCTCTCTCTCTCTCTCTCTCTCACACACACACACACACACACACACACACACACACACACACACACAGGGGGAGAGAAGGATGGGTAGAAGTGTAAGAAGATACTTTAAGCTAAGTAAATGGGGCTCAGTGGTACACCTCAGTAGTCCCAGCTATTTGGGGGCTGAAACCAGAGGCTCAACTGAGTCTAGAAGTTTGAGGACAGCCTAGGCCACTTCATGAGACTTTGTCAAGATTAGCAATCTGATTTGAATGAATTCTCCTCCTGGTTTGTTCGCTTCAGCCTCCCTGGACACTCGTATGTTCCCTAAACCATTAAGAATGTGGAGGAATTTTGAGCAACTCAACAGAATTGGAGCTCCTGAACTTAATGGGCAGCCATAACCCAGCTAATGTGTGAGTGACACTAGATTGAAGGTATTTGAATAACTTTGAAGTGGCAGCCATTGTATTGGCATCTAATATATTATTTAAAATAACCTTTACTGAAAAGCCTGTGATTTAGGTGGTGGTATTTCAGTGTACAGACAGGAAACCAGAGGCACAGGAAGGCTTACTTAATGCAAGATGGCTATCGAGTGACCCCAGTGCCCTCCTAAGGCAGACTGAGATCCACATTCTCACGTTCCACAGTTGAGGCTCTCCCCAAATGCCTCTGCCTATCAAAACATGCATTTCTCTTCCTCATCTCCTTCCTCTTCTAGGTCCAGTGTTTTTGCTGGGCCTTACTTTGCTTCTCCATCCTCAGTTACATGATTATTTCTCTCTGCCTATCAGTGTGTCTGCCCTTAGCTGATTCCTGTGGTTTGATGGTCACTTGTCAGTCATTATATCCATGGCAGAGGAAGGCCTATGAGTTCCAATGCTCACATGTATCACCTCCAGGGACCTGCAGTGCAGTCTGCCATTTGTGACTGCTCCCTGCACCTTGGCCACCCATGCACCTCTGCAATGAAGCAGCCATGACACTGTCACTATTTACCGAGTTATTTGATCTGGAATTTGTTACTAGGTGGTATTTCAGTCACATTATCCCTAAGAACCATGAAACCCAAATCTCCCCAGGACTATTGGACCGTGTTTGCAGTAGCTGTAGCCAGAGTCTGTTATTATGTGGGAGCTAAGGAACTTTCTTTGTTGTTGTGTCCTCATCTGAGCATATTTTCCCCTGTCTTGTTTCTTTATCCTGGGAGCTTATGTGGTAGGAAAATCTGAGAACTTGGTGACTACGGATAATAGCTGTACAGTTAATCTCAACTGTCAGGTTAATGAGATCCAGGATCATCTGGGAGATACAAATACCCAGAAGATTCTCTTTATTAGGTTCGTTGAAATGGGAAGACTTGTCCACTGTATGTAGCTCCATTCTCAAGGCCCTGTTCCTGTACAATATGAAAGACAGACAGACAGACAGACAGACAGACAGACAGGCAGGAAGAAAGAAAAGGTAAAAAGCAAGAAAGAAGGAAAGAAGGAAAGAAAGAAAAAAGGCAAGCAAGTAGAACACAGATGCCCATTTCTCTCTGATTCCTGATTACAGACACAATGGGTACCATGTAAATAACAGCTTCAGGCTTCTGCCTCCCTGACTTTCCTATTGTGATGGACTGTATTCTCGAGCTATAAGCCAAAATAAGCCCTTTCTTCCTTAAGCTGCTTTCATCAGGGTATTTTATCACAGACACGGGAAATGTATCTACAACACAGTTTTGCTGAAACTTCCCTAGTGTCATCAGACCAGGAAGGATTTGAAAATGCCATTTATTCACAAAAGCCGAAATTGTGAAGAACAGACTGATCACGGAACAGAGTTCGCTGCTCTCTCATCATTTGGGGAAATGGATCTCGAGAGCATCTCTTATATTTTTGGTTGTGAACCTAGCCTTTAACGGCTGAGCCATCTCTCCAGCCCTCGAGAGCATCTCTGAACTATTATTGCTCTGTACAATGGCACTACTGTCTTCCCTACACATTCTGGGAGTTGCCTTTCCTGAAACTCCTTGATGAAAGTTTCTCAACAGATGTCAGAGAGTGATCACTGCATCGCCTGCCATTCTAAATAATAGATGGGATGTAGTTAAAATGGCCCGGGACAGGGTGAGTGTGGCAATGATAACTGAAGCCAAGTTCTTCTTACTAGAAACTTCTTGCTCTTTGAAGTGGTCATTCTTGACAGAACCAAGGAAAACTAAGGAATATTGATTATAGGATATAGGTACATTAATTTATCCAACCCATCGAGGACTTTAATGATAAGACCATTTATGACCTTAGACCTGACATGCTTGGCAATATAACTCCTTGAGGTTTAAAAAGAGATATCTTTAAAATGCATTTTAAAATGTATTATGTTCCTGTATATCTCTGTGTATCACTTGCATACCTGGTGCCTAAAGAAGGTGTCAGGTCCCCTGGAGTTGGAATTACAATGATTGTGAGTGGGGAATTGAACCCAGGCCCTCTGAAAGAGCAATCAGTGCCCTTAACTACTTAGTCATCTCTCCAGCCATGGAGAAGATATCTTTAATGCTCAATGGACAACTCCAGTCATGATGTCAGCATAAGTGTGTTCCCTAATCATTGGTTTTATTGAGTTGCTGCTTTTATGTTTTTCATTGCTTAGCTTTTGCATTTGTGATCGTATGATTCTTTTCCTCAATGTTTTTTTTTTCCTGGAAATTTTCAGGCTTTTTAAAATATTAAAGAAGAGTCACTGTGAATAGCCTTGTATCTGTCCCTAGGATGTCACCATGACACTTGACTATAACATTGATCCATTAATATATTTAAATGTCTGAAAAAATAATTTACAGATGTGGTAATAGAAACTGCAATGCGTGTGTGCATCTGTGTGTGTGTACAAGGTGCATGCATATGTTTATGTGTTGATATACTCACCTGAACTCAGTTTTAAAAAAAAACCTGGAGAGACATGATTTTAATCTCAGTGTTGGGGAATGGGAAATAAGATCTCAGGGGCTCACTGGCCATCCCAGCCTAGCCTGAGCAGTGAATCCTAGGCTAATAAGGACGCTGTCTCAGAACACAAAGTGAACAACTTCTGAAGAATGACACTAGATTTTCCTTCAGCCTACACACACACACACACACACACACACACACACACACACACACACACAAGAATACATAAGTCCCATTCAAGTGCTGTAGGGGAATCCAGGCAAGCTCATCTGTCATGGACTTCTCAGTCATTAATGAGCTACAGTGAGAGCATCCTTGCAGGTGCCTTTTAACTTCTGCTGATTCCGCACTGTGGTTAAACCAAGGGTGAATCTCAGAGACTTCAGGCCAACATTCCCAGTTTGCTTCAGCTGCCCATCCTCCCCTGGCCTCTTTGTACTAGAACATCTTTATCTTACAAGTTTTGAGAAGGAGACCATGGCCTACTCTTTTCCGTTAGTCTCAGGCCCCACAGATCTGTCAAGTCAGTTCTAGGTTGGGGAGTTAAATGAAACAAAGTGGACAGGAAACTCTTTCTCTCTTGTGGCAACTGCCACCAGGGTTACAATTTCTTCCTCAGAATCCATTTAGAGGAGAGTCATTAGTCATTTTTCCTAGCTGTTCAGCCCTAAGGTTGGTTTTGAAGCCTTCTTAAAGATCCAGTTGGCCTACTTAAGAAGCTTTCAGTAGTTACTTTCCTTCACCTCTCCTCCCTGTCCTCCCCTCTTTCCTCGTACAATTCAGAAATCCATGCTTCAAATATTATCTTACCTTTGTAGGGGGATACATGTGCAAAAGATACGGAGAGCCCACAGGCAGTTTAAGCAAGCATCTAAATGCTTTCTAAACACATGAAAGTGTTGCTATATTCATAATCAAGTGTTAATTTTGAAGGCATAAAAAATTTTCAATTATCATAATTGCTTGGGGTTTTTATAAATCATAATATCCCGTATTGTTGAGAATGCTGGAGAGGGATGCTCTAAGGTCTAATGGCTGATAATGGAGAGAGGAACTAAGGAATGTTAACCTTATGGATTGGTAGGGGTTGGAGCCTCACAGTTCTCTCTTTAATGATGGACATGACAACAGTCTCCGTTGACGAGAGGGACATGGTAAATTCTGTTCATGTAGCTCAATAGTGTTCAGCTCGTTATACCAACCATGGAATATAAAAAAAGATATATGGGATGTGGAGATCAGTCAGGGAAATGTTTGAGGATCTGAGTTCAACCCCCAGAAGCTATAGGGATAGCTAAGTGCGGGGGTTTCAAGCCTGAAATCCCAGTGTTGGGAAGATGTAAGCATGAGAGATTATGGAGCTTCTGACTGGCCTGTCCATTTTTCCTGCATCCCGTGCCACCTCTGTGTACCCATATTCTGTGCTCCTCCCCCACACCCATACTGTACTCCCTTCTCAGTTCTGCCCCTAGGCAGGAGATAATCAGATTTCCTCTCTAATAGGCAGAGCCAGCAGTGCATTCAGTTTTGTTCAATCACATATGCCTGAAGCTGTGGGAAGATACATTATTGAAAACATGGGTTTCTGGAACTAGTTATACAAATTGTGACTAGATTTATTGAAATGAAGGGTGCTTGCTTTATTTCTGGAGGAGTGACAAGGAGATGAGATGAGGGGGGGCGCAGCTGTGAGGGTATGGATTAAATTAAGACAAAGCTGACACAGAGTGGCCAGTCCGTGGTGAGCAAAGGTAAACATGGGTGAACAGTTGGACTCTGGGCACAGACACAGAGAAAAAGTGGAACCAAAGCCTTGGGATTCCAGCATCCAGAAGAGGACTGGTGGGAAGGCATGGCCATGGAACCAGACATATAAGCATTGGTCCTAGTAGGGTCATTAGAACAGTTCGGTAGAGCATGTAGTCAATGTGATTGGTCATGAGAGCACACCCTCTCCTATCTGCTCTGATGTATGCCATGACACTCTGTCTCTTAAAGATGTGGAACTGAGTTGGGCTGTGACTCAGCAAATGAGGTACCTTGGTAATTTCTCTCGAAAGAAATACAGTCTCCAGGAACTGGGGAAGATGGCATAGTTGGTAGGGTGCTTTCCTTGAAACCACAAGGAACTGAGTTTGGAGGCTGCAGGGGTGGCTTAGAGGGTCAGAGCACTGGTTCCTTTTATAAAGAACCTGGGCTTGATCCCAGCATCTGCACAGTGGCTCACAACTGTCTGTAACCCCCGTTCCTGAGGATCTAAGACCCTCTTCTGTCCTCTGTGGACACAAGGCATGTACATGGTACACAGAGAATCATGAAGGCAAAACACCTATACACATATAAATGAGTAGAAAAATAAAAAAATAATAAATTAATATTTTAAAGAACTGAGTTTGATGCCTAGAACCCACATTTTAAAAATCTTGGTATGGAGGCTGTGCTTATAATCCCAGCCCTTGTGATGCAGGAATCCCTGGTACTCACTGGCCAGCCAGCCTAGTCTTAGAAAATTCCAGACTAATGGGAGACTGCTCCAGAAAAAGAAAGATGGATAATGCCTGGAGAAAAAAACCAACAGTTATCTTGTGGCTTATACACACACACACACACACACACACACACACACACACACACACACACATTACATCTTATATGTAGCAATTCACACACACACACACACACACACACACACACACACACACACACACAC
>JANHMN010000020.1:5160785-5177980 GCA_030674055.1 Rhabdomys pumilio | reverse complement strand
AGAGAGAGAGAGAGAGAGAGAGAGAGAGAGAGAGAGAGAGAGAGAGAGAGAGCAGTGATAGATATAATTTACAATAAAAATTATTTGGCATAGATTAAAGAAATACTATGTTGAAAAATTGTAATATCAATCTGACTGCAAGGAGGCTTGATGGTTAGTGACAAGAACATAGAACACAAAGAACATTCAGAGATTCTTGGATTTGATCATGGAGAAAGGAGTTGCTCTTCTTTTGATCCTCCAGCGCTGGGAACTGAACCTAGAGTTTTGCATACACTACTCTACCTCAGAGCTATGTTCTCGGCCTTTTAAATTCTGTATGTTTTTCATAGAGTCTTATTATGTTGCCCATGCTTGCCTTAGACCTATTTTTTTAAGCCAACATTTCTATCCAAGGGACATTACCTAGTGCATTACCTAGAGGCCCTATTCTAGACTGGTTAGGCATAGGGCATAGGGAACATTGCTATGTTTAAAGCTTCCCGGAAAAGTATCCTCAGTGTCTTCTAACAATATAAGCAGGAGCCACCAACAGAGGGTCTTTGACCTGGAGATAAGAGGGCAAAGGCTGAAGTGTGCCAGCCCCACCCCCACAACAGCGTTATTGTTGTTGATATGTCTTATTACTCCTCCAGCACTTCTAAAATGGAGTCCCGGTCTTCCCAGTTTACACACAAGGAAACTGAGGTCCGGGAAGAACAGTTGTTGGAGCTAATGTTGAATTCTAAACCACAGGCTAGCTCGTGTAACAGCAAGGAGAAAAATCACTCTTGCTCCCTGTGGACACAGCTGCGGCTTTCAAAAGTGTATCTAAAATCTGTTGAACTGATTAATAAATACACATACTTTGGGTGTAAACAGTCCTTTTTTTCCTGCACGCACCGTATCATTCTGCCTTCTGTTTGAGCAGCGTACCCTGCGGTGTGTAAATAAGAGATGATGACTCTCGAATGTGCGTGTGGGTGGAATGGATTTGATAAAACAGAAGCATGCATAATTCAAATATGAAGCCCCGTCCCACTCCATTTTTGCATAAATAATTTGCAGACTCTCTGGATCTCTGCCAGCAGCGCACCCACCGCCTTCCACCACTGCCTTCCAGAAATCTCTCGGAATTATGTCAGGCATGGCGTAACACGCCGAAGGTGCAGGAGACGAAGTTATTATTTTCGTTTAGCATTTGAAAAAAATGCTTTATGAAGAGCGTGGTTGGGTTTTCACTTATCTTTGCCTGTATATAGATGTAGAGAGAGTGAAAGGTAGCCCAGTGTGCTGTTGTGCAGTGCTGGAAGAAGTAAAGTTGGGTCCAAGACATTTGAATATCTGTGTAAGACCTGGACATTGGACTTGGTGATTTCTTCTTCACATGTTTAATTGTTTAATTTTTCCCTTGGATAAATGCTGTTCTTGTCTGCGGTTCTTCCCACTACGGGGCCTTTGCTGATGGGTATCTATTAGGGTTCAGTGTTCCTTTTTACACATATGTAACTTAAATGTTTTGGTGACAACCCAGATGTCAAAAATGGAACTTGCTTTTTCTGCATAGGGCTATAATATCCTTTCAAGCTGTATTTGTATTCAGCGGTTAGTGACAATGACCCAATTTGGCCAGTTGGAGTGGCTTGGTCATTTCCAGTTTGCTACAGCCTTGTGCAGATTGGTACAATCGTCCTGGTACAAGTAGTCAATGGGGGGTTGAAATGACGTCAGTTTCGAATGCAGTCCTCTTACCCTCGTGGTCCTCTCTCTTCAAGGAGGTCCCTTCCCCTCTCCTATTTCCAGTCTGGCAAACAAGCACAAAGCATTGGACGGCTTCTTTATTGGTACACCTCACTCAGATCCCTGTTGGTCACCTCTGAGTGGATTTCTGTGCCCAATATTAAGTTCCTTTTACAATGGAACCTCCTGGTCAGTGGCAGAGTGCTAAGACCTGCTGGTGTCCACGGTCCCTGTCTTGTGCCCCTTCGTTCCTTTCTCTTATTGGTGTGTTGGAAACCTCTGACAAACCAGTGAGCCACTATCAACTGAGGGTGCTTCCTCAAGCCATTTGAAGTTGCCCTTCCATTATTTAAGCTCTCCAGTCACAGGTGAATTGGCCCAGCTGTCCTAGGAAAGTCAACAGAGCAAGCTCATTGAGAGTTTCTATCCCACTGCTGCCAAAAGAAGGAGATTGGGGTTTAGCCTCGGCTCATGTCTCACACCCTGCTGCAGGCATTAATAACCCAGGCAGAGCTTTTCGATCGCTTCCAATATGACTGAAAGCCTCCTTCCATTTCCTGTTATGATAATACCTCCTGTACCTGGGGGCTGCCCCAAGAGGCTGTCTGCTGACTGCCTCCATCTGCCTTGGGGCAGTGAGTGTGAAGGAAGCTTTGGGTGTTCCATCTCTGTGTCAGTGACAACGATAGATGATTTTTCTGCTTGCTTCCTGATGTGATTTCTCCTTACTTTAAATATTCTGGATCCACATCTAAATGACACATTTTTTTTTCCTATTTAGGAATTGCTCTGCTTTGTGGCAGTGAAAGGAGAAAACAAGACTGTCCTCATGGGAAACCGATTCTCTGTGGTTTTCTGCCCAGCCAGAGGTTGAGGATGAAACACAGAAACTCAATGGGAATGTTTCACTCCTTTCTGTCTCCAGTAGCGCAGTGTTTTTCTGTAGGCATTGATCTCTGGGCTGTAGTTGTTTTGGGAACTGAGAGGGTATTGTTTCTCCTCAGGTGCTAGATTAGGGAAGAACTGTGTTGAGGAGAGGTATGTGGGTGCAGTTAGAAAACATGCAGGCTAACAAAAGCAACTCCGTTCCTGGAGGAGGTTCCCCAAAGGAGTAACGTAACAGGCAGCCTCACAGTCTGATGCATGGCCCACCCAAAGGCCAATGGCCATGTGGCAGATGTCTAGGTGTGTCATTATTGCTCAAGGCAGCTCCAAGTTCATTTTCTACTGAGTTTAGATTATAAAAATGCTTTGTCTTGGAAGTATGCAACTGGAGTGATATGAAAAGCTAATGAGTAAATACGTCAAGAGACTTTCATAATGGTAGCCAGTGACTGAAAGGGATGTCTGAAGGTGTTCAGGAACCCTGCCACCCGAAGCCTGCAGTGGCAGCATCAATGCCAATGCTTGTCTTTCTGCTTTGACAGGCCTGATTAGAAATCTAGAGTTCACCAGCTTGACATACCCCGCACTCTGCTAAGTAGAAATAGAAATCAAACTGTAGAATTCAAATCCTGTTGATAAATATTTTGGCTGGCTGTTTCCTGCTTGAGGCCGGCATTTAGCCAACATGTTTGTTAAGTGAGCTGCGGTTTGCTCTTTTGCTTCCCAATACCCTCATTCTGTGTTACCCTTTCACTGCTGATAGGGCTCGGCAAAGAGGAAAGTGAAATAAAAGCTAATAACGATTCAGACAACTAATGGGAAGGGATTGGAAAGCGATTGTGAGAATTACAGAGGCAAAATCTCAGAATAACTAGGAGAGGGGGTGATCGGGCTGGTAATACGAAAACATTCATGAAAATGCTGCCATCATCCTCCCAGATGTGAAGTTTCCCTGTAGACCCAGCTCTACGTGGCACTCCCCAATTCTCCCACATGCTAAGGGAATTTACACATGCATATGATGGTTTCTTCCTGACTAGAGTGAAGGGACCTGTGGTTGGTCTGCCTTCATTCCCTTATGCTTCACTGTACAGTGTCTCACACATGCTAGGTGCCTGCACTGTACAATCAGGAAGGAACCTGGAGAAAGCATGACCTCAGCCTCCATCCACAGGTGACAGAATAGAGGTCATGAGTGGAAGTGACCCAGGAACCACAGGCCAGGGCTCTATGGTCTAAGTGCCACAGTCTAAGCAAGTCTTTTGCTAATTATCTTGTCATCATACCAATGGTATATGGTAGAGAATCACTGTAGGGCTGGTGAGAGGACTCACTGAATAAGGATACCTGATGTTATGGCCATAAGACCTGAGCTGACCACCAGACCCACATGATGGAAGCAAAGAACAGATTTCGGCAAATTCGTCTCTGACCTCCACACTTCGCACTCACTTGTGGGTGGCATGCCCTTCACAAATAAATAAATAAATAAGTGTTTTTTAAAAAAATCAAATAAATGTATACCATATTTCTGTCATCCAAAATAACCAGTATCAATATTGTATTAAATGTGTGTGTCTCTCTCTCCCTCTCTATCTCTGTGTGTGTGTGTGTATATATATACATATATATATATACACACACATATATATGCACAATAATATATATATATATATATGACATGTTACTATGTCAATGTACAAAAATAATGTATATTATCTATATGTATATATAGATAAAATGAATGTATATGTTTGTTGTTTTAACTAAACATATATTAAATAACAAACTTAAAGGACATATACATATATATAATACATATATATTATACCCTAGTTTTAAAGATTCATTTTGCATTAGACCGTAAGCATTTCCTGTTCTATATTTTCTCCACTAATATTATCTTCAAAAATTCAAAAGCCTACTGCCTGGGCCGAGACTATAGTACAGCTGCGAGTGCTTCTTCCCACGTACAAAGTCCCGGAGTTTGTCCCAGCACCACACCAGCCAGGCACAGCACATCGTGCTGATGCTTATAGCACTGAGAAGGCTGAGGCAGGAAGATCAGAATTTCAAGTGTAAGGTTATCATGACTACATAGCAAGTTCAAGTCTAGCCTGGGCTCTATGAGGTGCTTTCTCTCTAACACACACAAAGGCTCACTGTTTACATTCATAATTCGTTGGCTCATTTCTATAATGTGGATTTGAATAGTATTTGAATACTTACTATTATAATGTAATTTTCCCTTCCAAATGCACAACGTGGAGGTCATGCGTTCACGTCAATCTCATCTGCACTTCATGCTTCTGCACAGAGGTGATTTCTGAAATCAAGTCAGGACGCATCGTAAGGCTTCTTACACACATTAGAGGTCGTTTTCTAAAGTTTCCCACAGCATCCTCCCTGCCCATCACTCGGCATTTGAAAATAACAAGCTATGCTATATTCAAATGTCTTTATTTTAAAATATGCTCCTTCTTGCTTTAAGAAAACGGATTGTTCGAACGAATAAAATTTCAGATCAGAATTATTCCTAAGTCATAGATGTTTGGATTCACTTGGTTCACATGTACACATATGTACATATTTACCTATACGTGCATATGCACAGATATACATATAACCTTAGAATTCACTCTCGTGTGTGGGTATATCTGTGTCTGTTTGTGTCCATGTGTTTGTGGGTGAGCTTGCAAATGTGTGCTGTGACATGGAGGCCAGAGGTTATAATCAGTTGTCATGCCCCAGGAAGCACCAGTCACCTGGTAATTTGAATGAGGGCCATTCATTTAACCTGGTGCTCTCTGACTGGGCTAGATTGCCTGGCCAGGGATCCCCAGGGGTTTTCTTATTCCAGCCTTCTCCGCACTGGGGTTACAAAAAAGCATCACCACTTAGTGTATGGCTTGTGGGCTCTGGGTACCAGATTCAGGTCCTCATGCTTGTGAGGCAAGTACCTCACTAACTACCTCCCAAGCCTGATGCTGAGGATTTCCAGAAGTTACTGAAAAGCTCTGACCATATTGCTGTGTCATAACTCATTACTTGAGTTTGTTTTGGCCTGGTTCTGTGAGATCCTTACAATGTTCTTTTGTTCTGTTGACTGTGAGCCTGAGCCTCTAGTGGCTGAGTCATTTCTCCACCCCAGTGATGTTTTCCTCATGTCAGAATTTTCTTCTAACGTCCTCAAGAAACAACTTAAAACTTAAATCAGTAGAATGATTGCTGGAAATTTAAACTGGGAATTTCAAATGTTAGTGTGTGTGTGTGTGTGTGTGTGTGTGTGTGTGTGTGTGTGTGTGTGATGGGCAGAGCATGCCTGTGAAAGTCATTCGGATAGTTTGTGGAAGTTGGTTCTCTCTGTCCACATGAGAACCAGGATTGAACTCATCATTCAGTTTGATGTCAAGTGCCTTTACCTGCTGAGCCATCTCACCAGCTTTTAGTTTGCACTTTAAATGTTATCTTCACTTGCCACCTAATTTTCAAAATTGATAAGAATTATTTTTATTACATTTGTTATTTTGGTTGTCATTTGGGAGGGGTAACATGCAATAGTGTACCCAATAAAGGTTAGAGGACAACTCATGAGAGTCATTTCTTCCTCCTACCTTGCAGGTTCAAGAGATCAAACTCAGGTCATCCTGCTAAGTGGCAAGCGCCTCTTTGTTGGGCTTTCAGGAATTACTCCATTTCTTCTTAAATATATTTTTCTTAATTCTTTCAGAATTTCATATGATGTGATTGATCATATTCACCCCGAACTCTCCTATCTCCACTGTTTCCACTCTTACTTCCTTACACAACCAACCTTAACCTTGAGTTTTCTTCTCCCCCCCCCACCTTGATACCAGTTTATGTTACTCAATTGCTCTTGGGTAAAACCTTCTATGGAATGTGGTCAACTTATCAGGGGGTCACATCATTAAAAGTGACAGTCTCTTTCTCTAGTAGCCAATAGATATCAACAGGTTCTCAGCTAGTGGTAGGATTCCATGCCCATCTCTCACCCCTCTGTATTGGAATTTTGTCTGTCCTGAGCTTGCTCAGTTCTTGTTTATGCTTTTCCCATCACTGTGAGCTCATATGAGCACCTGCCCTCCTGTGTTCAGAATATATTGTTTTCCCCTGTGTCTTTCAATCTTTCCACATCTTCTTTCTCAAAGATTCCAGGGCCTTGTGGGAAGTTATATGATAGATGTGACCCATTTAGGTCTGATCACTCTACAACCTTTTTTTCTCTGAAGGTTGAAAATCTTTCTGCTAACTGCCATCTACTTCAAGAAAAAGGTTCTCTAGTGATGGTTAAGTGATGCACTGATTTATGAATATAACAATAAGTAATTAATAATGTTTTTAGTAATGTATCCATTCAGCAGAGAAATAGCATTAGGTTCTCCCTTAGGGCATATAACCTGTCTAGCTATAGACTCTTGGTCCTGTTATCAGTGCCAGCTGGGGGTTCCATATCATGGGGCAAGCCTTAGACCCAATCAGAATGTGGTTGGTTACTCCCAAAACATTCGTGCCACTATCACACCAGTGGGCATAGCTTGTCAGATCCGTCATCATTGTGCCACACCTGGATAATATTAACTCCTAGACACCACACACTAGCAAATGGAAACAATAGTACCAGGAATGAGTTACCTCTTCTTGAGTTGTTGACTAATGGGCTCCTGTAGACGCCCCGCAACAAAGTATTACAGGCTATTGTTAATACTTTTGTTTACCCTCTGGAAATTGATGGGAAGATCCTATTTCTGAAGACACCACATATTTACAACACAGAACAGAGAGAAATAAGGTTGGTCTTATTTCTGGAAGCAGTATCCCTAAAGGATAGTGTACAAATTATTTTATAGTGTACAAATTATTTTGTAAACACAATTCTTTGTCACCTTGAGGAATAACTTTGTTAACTACTTTACATACATTGTTTAGTTCTTTTTAGTTCTCTTGGGATGGCTTTTTTCTTCTATACTAAATTAATTTTGCTTGTTCTAATAATAGTACTATTTCTAAGTACCAACCCACAGAAATACATTTTTATTGGATATTTTATTTACTTACAGTACAGATGTCATACCCTTTCCCCATTTCCCATCCCTAGAACCTCCTATCCTATACCTCCTCTTCCTTTATGCTTTTATACCATTTTGATTACATACATGTATTAAGGTCAGTTCTAGGTTGAGGATCTAGCAATACAATAGATGCAAATAGTCAAGGAACAAGCAATACAATAAACATAAATAGTCAAAGAAAAAGCAAGGCATTAAACCCAATTACGTAAACACTCCTGTGATCACTGTTTCTAAAGGCTTATCAGGATGACTAAAGTATCTGAGCCTACTTCCCTGTCCTAGCCCAAGGTCATATTCATGTCTTAAGCCTACTTTCTTGTTCTAGCCTAAAATTTAGATGTCTGTCTGAAATTACTTCTTTGTTCTAGCCTAATATTTAGATTCCTGCCTGAGATTACTTCTTTGTTGTAGCCTAAGATTTAGATTCCTACCTGAAATTACTTCTTTGTTCTAGCCTAATGTCAGATTCTTGCCTGAAGCCTACTTCCTTGTCCTTGACCAATGTCATATTCCTGCCAAGCAGCCCATTTCCTTGTCCTTGGCCCATGTCAGCTTCTTGCCAAGCAGCCCCAAAGGCTCGCCACCTCTACCCCCTTTTTATTTCATTAACAAGACTGAGCCTGTCTTAGGTCATTCTGACAAGAATACTTTCTTTACCCGTCATGGAATATGCATTATCAAAAGCAATGCACTTATGTCTTAGGTTGGTAAGGCTCTGTGTAAAATCTTACCCATCCTTGGCTTGCCAGACTTTAATAGCTCTGTCTGGGGCTCTATTTTCAGTTTTAAGTCATGTACTTTGTCTGACAGCCTGTTGATGTAGTTAGAGACAAGTTTTAACATGATGGGCAGGAATAAAAGTATTCCCAGGACAAGAAGGGCTAGCCTGATCAAGCTATATATGCCATTCCTGAGGTTTGACCAGAATGGAAATACTGACCTCAGGCCATAGATAATTTTATTGGCTTTATCTGCAGCATCAAAGCTCAACAGAACAGCATTTTTTAAATTCATAATCTCACTATGCAAAGTTAACACACCCGGAGAGGTGTTAGGATTATACCAAATATTCTACGGGTGCCTTTAAACTTTTTTCTAATTATAATGATAATCATTGTGAATTTCAAAAGTAACAATACTCCAATGATATTTGTCATGACACTTCGGATGACTCATAACTCTTGAACCCTGAACCTCCTTCAGATAATTTGAATGGGTTATAGAGTATCATCCATTGTTCCAGATACCTATATAAATCCTTTTGTATACTCGATACATTAGTAACATTTTTTGCTAGATGGTTAACAAAAATAGTTGTCTTAACTCTTTGTGTCAATGCTATTGCAAAAACAGTGGTACTAGCAATTAATGAAATTAAAACTGTTATACCATTAATAATCAAGCCCGCTATCCTCTTCCTTCTACTTAAAGCCTAACTCACTTCTTCCAGCATTTTCATGCTTTTTTCCAAGAATCAAGGTTTTCTAATATTCAGGGCACTAGGATAAAAGCTGGTTGATAGACCCCTGTAACAGACATGCCAGGTTTCAACACACTAACACAATTGGAAATTATACAGTCAATGCAACTTACAATAAATACTGTAGAAGAGACAAAACCAAATTTAGCTCAACAATTAAAAGAGCCTTAAAACAGGCACTAACCCTTGTTTGAAATTCAGATCCTGTTCAAACTTTATTTCTTGCTATCATAACATCATAGTGAGCTACAGCTAACTTCCAAATATGTCTCTGACATATTTGATCCAGTCTTCCAAAAGTAGACTGTTATTTCCAATATTGGATTGATTTCTAGGCCAGTACATGATTGAGTCCTAATAGCTGGTCACCTTTAAGAAGAATACAAGAGACATTATAGTTTCTCTTTTTGATTCTCTATCCCACAAGGTCTAAAAACTTGAGGAAAGGCAGCTTGTCCCACTGGGATATAGTCAAGCAAAGTTGGGTCAGGAACATATGTCCAATACAGCTCCCCAGTCACCCTTTTGAGGGCACTCAGCAAGCTCACAGGTCAGCATCATTCTTTGTCTCAGCAACAGTGTGTCTCACCAATCTTTTTAAAGTTCCATGGGCCTATTCTACAGTGTTCCTCTTTCTCCACATCCTTGTCAGCATCTCCTGTCACCTGAGTTTTGAACTTAGACATTCTGACTGGTGTGAGGTGGAATCTCAGGGTTGTTTTGATTTATATTTCTCTAGTGACTAAGGATGTTGAACACTTACTTAGATGCTTCTCGGACATTCGAGTTTCCTCAGTTGAGAATTCTTTGGTTAGTTCTGTACCCCACTTTTTAATAGGGTTATTTGTCTAGAGTCTAATTTCTTTAGTTCTTTGTATACTTTGGATATTAGCCCTCTATCAGATGTAGGATTGGTAAAGATTTTTTTCCCAATCTGTTTGTTTCTGCTTTGTCCTATTGACAGTGTCCTTTGCTTTACAGAAGCTCTGAAGTTTTATGAGGTCCCATTTGTCAATTCTTGATCTTAGATCATAAGCCATTGGTGTTCTGTTCAGGAACTTTTCCCCTGTGCCCATGTGTTCAAGACTTTTCCCCATTTTCTCTCTTCTATCAGTTTCAGTGTAGCTGGTTTTATGTGGAGGTCCTTGATCCACATGGACTTGAGCTTTGTATAAGGAGATAAGTATGGATCAGTTTGCATTCTTCTACATGCTGACCTCCAGTTGATCCAGCACCATTGGTTGAAAATGCTGTCTTTTTTTCCACTGGATGATTTTAGTTCCTTTGTCAAAAATCAAGTGATCATAGGTATGGGGGTTCATTTCTGGGTCTTCTGTTCCATTGATCCTCCTGCCTGTCTCTGAACCAATACCATGCACTTTTTATCACTATTGCTTTGTAGTACAGCTTAAAATCAGGGATGGTAATTCCCTCAGTTCTTTTATTGTTGGGAAAAGTTTTCGCTATCCTGGGTTTTTTGTTATTCCACATGAATTTGAGAATTGCTCTTTTTATCTCTGTAAAGAATTGAGTGGGAATTTTAATGGGAATTGCATTAAATCTGTAGATTGGTCTCTGTAAGATAGCCATTTTTACTATATTAATCCTTCCAATCCATGAGCATGGGAGATCCATCTTCTGAGATCTGCTTCAATATCTTTCTTCAGGGACTTGAAATTCTTGTCATACAGATCTATTACTTGCTTGGATAGATTCACACCAAGGTATTTTATATTATTTGTGACTATTGTGAAGGATGTCATTTCCCTAATTTCTTTCTCAGCCTGTTTATCTTTTGAGTAGAGGAAGGCTACTGACTTGTTTGAGTTAATTTTATAACCAGCCACTTGGCTAAAGTTGTTTATCAGGTTTAGAAGTTCTCTGGTGGAAGTTTTGGGGTCACTTAAGTATACTATCATATCATCTGCAAATAGTGAAATTTTGACTTCTTTTTTTTCCAATTTATATCCCTTTGACCTCCTTTTGTTGCCTAATTGCTCTGTCTAGAACTTCCAGCACTATATTGAATAGGTAGGGAGAGAGTGGGCAGCCTTGTCTAGTCCCTGATTTTAGTAGGATTGCTTCAAGTTTCTCTCCATTTAGTTTGATGTTGGCTACTGATGTGCTGTATATTGCTTTTACTATGTTTAGGTAAACATAGTAAAATGTTTCCTGATCTTTCCAAGACTTTTGTCATGAAGGGTTGTTGAACTATGTCAAATGCTTTCTCAGCATCTAGTGATATGATCATGTGGTTTTTTTTTCTTTGAGTTTGTTTATATTTGGTCAGTAATGTACAAGATAGACATAATACCCAGTCCATCATTTTGTTGACTAACCAGAACCTCTGTCATCCCTCCTAACTAAAAGACTTAGTTCTGAGCCTGTCTTTTTTTCTTGGCTTTAGAATGAATGTCAGCTGAAAACCGACCTCTCAAATCTTTCTCTCAAAGTAAATAGCCAGGATTGGCTATAAGACTATAAGTCTTCAACCCCATCAGAAATCCAGAATGACTGAGTTAACTGAAATTATGGGAAGCACAAAGCATAGCTTCTAAAACTTAGCCAATTTATAGAGACCACTGAACACCTGGACAGTCCCTATACTACAAAACATTGGAGCATTCGATCTTCAGCCTTCTGGCCCAGAATCATCTGACAGATGATCTTGATGCAGAATTATTAAGGGCTGATTACTCTGTCTTGGCAGATATAAATAGTTGACTATTCCACACGTGTGTCCTTTTCTGGACAGTGATTTGTCTATAGATGAAAAGAGGCAACTCTTGCCTAGTTGCTATCTCACTACAACTAGAGTAACTCCAAAGATGCTCAGTTTCTTCCTAGAATCCAAGACAGTAAGCTGTCAGGAGCAAACAGGTCTTTAATCAAAATGAACATTAATACATAAATGTTTGTAATGTCAATTCTGTGGATTTCTGATGTTTTGAAAACCAACTATCCTTGTAAGACAACCTGTCTGTTAACTCCTCTCAGCTATTTCTAAATAAAATATAGAAAACACCCTAACAATAAACTCAGAGCCATGCATTTGCTATAGGCCCTTAACTCACAGGCTAATCATCTCAAATCAGTTAGAAAAGTTAAAGAAGGACTGAGTATTGTATTCCTAAATATGTTATATAGGTAATACTGGCCTAGTATTCCTAAATGTATTATATAGGCACAATGGCTATGAGAGTAACAATATCAATCTCACTTTTATATTAATAAGAAGCTCATACCAATGAAAACCTTAAATTTGAAATCAAAGTAAATTTTGTACCACTTGAGAAATTATAACTTCATTTTAATAACAATTATACTTATTTCTACCAATAGGTTATGGCTATGCAATAAATCCTAGCTAATCCTCCCTGTTCCAACAAAACCACTACTTTTCCCTAGAAAGACAACCCAATATTAACCACCTCAATCCCCACGCCCAGGGAATAGGGGCGCCAACTCTTCATTAGCTTCTTTAAGCTGATTTTGAGCATTGAGATATTTGAAAAGGGGCAGGGGGGAGAGTAAATTGATAAGCCTCTGATGCTGTGTCTTCACTGCATCCAGCTGGAATTCCAGGACATCATAGGTTCGAGCAGATCTGCTCAGCCTGCTTGATTAGTAGATACACCGAGGCTGTGTATTCTGCAATATGCAATTCTCAAAACCAATTTTAGTATCAAGATAATTTTTTGTTTGAATTCTGGAATCTAGTTTTCTGGCAGCCTGCCTTTGTCATGTCTAATCCATATAATTCTGGGAGTTTCTATGATGGTGTGCTCCCACCATTCTCCCATTCCCCACTCCCTGATCTTGAATTGCCCAACAGTAGGTAATTCAAACTTTTAGGCACCAAAGCTGTTCACTTCCACTGATGCCTAACCCCTTACTCCATCCCCCTTCCTTCAATTACTATGAGGGTGTGCTCCCACCATCTTCCCATTCCTGCCTCCCTGCTCTTGAAGTTCCCCAACACTAGGGAATCCAAATTTTCAGGCACCAAGGCCATCCACTTCCACGGTTGCCTAGCAAGACCACCCTCAACTACCTATACAGGTGGAGCCATGAGTCCCTCCCTTTGTATTCTCAGGCTGGTGATTTTAGAATGGCTACTCCAGCTTGTTTCTTAGGATCATTTGCTTGAAAAATTGTTTTCCAGCCTTTTACTCTAAGGTAAAGTCTGTCTTTGTTACTGAGGTAGGTTTCCTGTTTCCCAGCCAAATTCTGGGTCCTGTTTACGTATCCAGTCAATTAGCCTATGTCTTTTAATTGTGGAATTCAGTCCATTGATGTTAAGAGATATTAAGGAACAATGATTGTTGCTTCCTGTTATTTTTGTTATTAGAGGTGGAATTATCTTTGTGTGGCTATCTTCTTTTGAATTTGTTGGAAGAAGGTTACTTTCTTGCTCTTTCTAAGGTATAATTTCCCTCCTTGTATTGGAGCTTTCCCTCTATTATCCTTTGTAGTGCTGAGTTTGTGGAAAGATGCTGTGTAAATTTGGTTTTGTCATGGAGTATCTTGGTTTCTACATCTATGGTAATTGAGAGTTTTGCTGGATATAGTAGCCTGGGCTGCATTTATGTTCTTTTGGGATCTGTAAGACATCTGTCCAGGATCTTCTGGCTTTTTTTTCTCACCAGTATCTGGTGAGAAGTCTGGTGTAATTTTGATAGGTCTGCCTTTATATGTTACTTGACCTTTTTTCCTTACTGCATTTAATATTCTTTCTTTGTTTTCTACATTTGGTGTTTTGATTATTATGTGACTGGAAGTATTTCTTTTCTGGTCTAGTCTATTTGGCATTCTGTAGGCTTCTTGTATATAGGCTTTATGGGCATCTCATACTTTAGGTTAGGAAAGTTTTCTTCTATAATTTTGTTGAAGATATTTATTGGCCCTTTAAGTTGGAAGTCTTCACTCTCTTCTATACCTATTATCCTTATGTTTGGTTTTCTCATTGTGTCCTGAATTTCCTGGATGTTTTGGGTTAAGAACATTTGCATTTTGCATTTTCTTTGACAGTTGTGTCAATGTTTTCTATGGTATCTTCTATACCTGAGATTCTCTCTTCTATCTCTTGTATTCTGTTGGTGATGCTGGCATCTAAGTCTCCTGATTTTTTTCCTAGGTTTGCTATCTCCAGGGTAGTCTCCCTTTGTGATTTCTTTATTGTTTCTACTTCCATTTTTATGTCCTGGATGGTTTTGTTCGATTCTTTCACCTGTTTGGTTGTGTTCTCTTGTAATTATTTAAGGGAGTTTTGTGTTTCCTCCTTAAAAGCTTCTAACTGTTTACCTGTGTTCTCCTCAAATTCTTTGAGAGTGTTATTTATGTCCTTCTTAAAGTTCTCTATCATCATTATTAGTAGTGATTTTAAATCTGAATCTTGCTTTTCTGCTGATATGGGGAATTCAGGACTTTCTATTGTGGGAGAACTAGGTTCTGATCATGCGAAGTACCTGGGTTGCTGATGCTTATGTTCTTGCACTTGCCTTTTGCCATCTGGATCTCCTTAGTGCTACCTGCACTGTTTCTGACTGGAGCCTGTCTTTTCTATTATCTTGGTTTTATCAGAACTGTTTAGGGTGGGTGTTACTGCTGGGGTTAGAGCTGAGGCCCAAGATCTGCTCAATACGTGGGCACAGACTGGAAGAAACCAGTGCTTCTGGCTAGGAGTGACTTCCTGGGTTCCA
Organism: Rhabdomys pumilio; assembly: GCA_030674055.1. NCBI lineage: Eukaryota > Metazoa > Chordata > Mammalia > Rodentia > Muridae > Rhabdomys > Rhabdomys pumilio. The sequence goes on along the minus strand of JANHMN010000020.1, from coordinate 5,163,104 downwards.
GTGGGTCACAGTTACTCCCTGTTTGGAGCAGGTGTTTCTGTTTCCTTACCTAAGATACTGCTGGGGTTAGAGCTTCTGAGAGCCCCACCTCCTCTGGGTTCTGTGGGATTGGGTGCAGAGCTGAGGCCCAGGATCTGCTCAGTGCTCGGGCACAGAAATACATTTCAATGTTTCTGTTAATTTTAATGTTTTGTGTAATATAATCAAGCCATTAATATAATCTTGTCATTTATATTTTTTCTAATATAGATTGCAGTGGGTTTTTTTAATGTTCTTATGTCTAGAGAGATTGAACATGAATGTCTGATAATTTTGTTAATTTTCTTAGTACTAAATCTTAAGGTCATCCATTAAAGTTTTTTATCTTTAAAATATTTATATCAAAACAATTTTAGATTAATGTGGAACTCATGGTATAGAATCTAGAAATTGCATATCCATAGGAATTAAAAAGAGATGAAACCTGGGCCTGTGGATAGGAACAGGTAGGTACTTGAAAATAAGCAAAATTTCTACAGCCAGCTATGCAAGTATTTAAAAGAGTGGTGAGGATTTTACTATCTTTGCAAATTTGCTAAAAAGCCATCAGTAGTACACTTATAATGAGTAAATTTTTTATGTGTCTTTATTACTTCAGTGCAGCACGTGTAAAACACCTGAGTTTGACTTACAGCATTGAGTGAGAAGGATGAAAAATGTGACTCAGAGAATCCCTGTGTAAATTCCCTCTTTTCTCGACCAAGCACACCTTTTTTCTCATTGATGTTCTTGAATATTTCATACGGTTTTTCAAGCTTTGACTTCTGACAGTAAGAAACATTTGTGTTTTTCCTGCTGACTTTTATTTCTTTGCTTTTAAATTTTTCTATGTAAGTATTTGTTCCAATATATATATTTTTTCTTGCCCACATTTCCCCCACAATTCACCCCCTTCTCTCCTCTCTCCTCTCCCCTCCTCCTGCCAATTTCCTTAGTCTCCACTGAATTTTTTAAGCCTGCATTAATTGCATGCAATAGTGGGCTTCATTGTGACATTTTCATACATGAATATTTCTTTCTTCTCCCAAGATGATATCATATGCAAATAAGCTTAATGCAATTGTCAAGTCCGAAATTTGATTTTCTATAAACCCTGGTGCCACAGTACTTGGATTTCACTGAATTGTCCATGTACATTCCTCCTTGTTGTCTCTAAATTCGCATTGTTTGTTTTTTTATTTGTTTGGTGTGTGTGTGTGTGTGTGTGTGTGTGTGTGTTTGAGAGAGAGAGAGAGAGAGAGAGAGAGAGAGAGATGCAGTATATATTTTTATGAACTTTATTACCTGAATAGACCTGAACAGCCATCACCACAACCAGGAGTGCTTTTCTGTCACAACTAACTCCAAAATAAACTACCCCTCCCCTCTGCTGTCTCACCATCCATGACTATGGGAGCCAACAATCTGTTCTCTATCATTATGGCTTGGTCATTTGTTAATTGTATAGACAGTGAAGTAAAATCACGGTGTAAGCAGTTAAGATAGACTTCCTACCCCCACCTCCAGAATAATGTTCTTCTCTTGAGAGCCATTCAAGTTATTGTTTATCAGTTGTTTATGATTTTTATTGCCATGAACTAATTTATGGTCTAGATGTCCAACAATGTCTCCACCATGTATGGAGGGGGCTGGTTCAGTTTGTGTTTGGAGCTATGAACACTTATTTATACTGATTTTTAAAATATATACTGTTTTAATTTCTCTAGCATAGACACCCAGAGTCAGGGCTGCTCAATGTTAAGATGTTTTGGTTTATAAGAAGCTGCCCATAGGAAGACCAGCAGTCTCAACTAACCCAGACCCCTGACATCTCTCAGACACTGATCCACCAACCAGGCTTTGTATATGAGCCAGTTTGAGCAGTCCCCACCCTGACACATATACAACAGAGGACTGCCTGATCTGGCCTTAGTGAGAGAAGACACGCCTAACTCTCAAGAGACTTGAGACCCCAGGGAGTGGGGAGACCTGCAGGGCAGGGCTGGGGGAGACATCTTCTTGGAGACAGGGGAGAGGAAGAATGAGATGAGGAACTGTGGGAGGGCAGAGCAGAAGAAGGGGCAATGACTGGATTTTAAAAAATTAAAAGTAATAAAAAAAGAAGAGGAGGAGGAGGAGGAGGAAGAAGAAGAAGAAGAAGAAGAAGAAGAAGAAGAAGAAGAAGAAGAAGAAGAAGAAGAAGAGGAAGAAGAGGAAGAAGAGGAGGAGGAGGAAGAGGAGGAGGAAGGGAGGAGGAGGAGAAGGAGGAGGAGGAGGAAGAGGAAGAAGGAGAAGGAGAAG
>JANHMN010000020.1:5126253-5160583 GCA_030674055.1 Rhabdomys pumilio | reverse complement strand
AAGAAGAAGAAGAAGAAGAAGAAGAAGAAGAAGAAGAAGAAGAAGAAATAATTACAACTTTGTTTTTCAGAATGGCAGGGCCAGTTTTCAAACCCACAAGCAGCAGTGTGTGTTGTCTATACTGAGTGAGTTACTCCTCTCCCCAGCTTCACATTGGTTTGTTTTTAACAATTAAACCAAGTTTGTATTTTAGATTAAACCCCACTTAGTTGAGGTATATTATTCTAGTTGTGTATTTATCAACATTTTATGCTGCTTGATATCTGTGATCGTAAGATATTTGGCTCAAGTGTTATTTTGTATTCAAAGCCCTTAAAGTGCTCTTCCAGTATGCCCAACTCATATACCTCATGCCTGGGTGACATTTTATACTATACTCCTGCTCCCACAGGTCCCTCTGTGTTGGCTGTGCTCAGCTTCTAGCATGGGCCACTTCAGGGTGAGCCTAGGACTTCATATGTTAGTCAAAGGGAACCTTCTTCGGACTTCTTCTTTTCAGTGGTCAGCTTCTCACTCTCTAGATGGACAGGGAAGTAGAGAGATGCTGTTCATGTTGACATTGGCTTAACAACTAATGAGTCACATTCTATTCCACTCCCCTGAATTCCCACAAAGCCAGCCAGTGGAGGTATCCAGTAACTCTTTACCTCTGTCACCTGACCCAGTGGAAGGGAATGAGTTAGTGGTGCTCTTCTGCATGGGCTCGATGGAGGAAAAGCCCATTGGAGAGATGGAAAGAAAGGGCACCGCCTCACATGCCACAGCTCTATGTATGGGAGTTGAGAGGGGTACCACTTCTTTTGGGTGGGAATGGGGTCTAAAGGATGAGAAGGGTCCTTCCTACAGAGCCTCCCTGTCTCATTCCTCTGTAGAAGGAACTCATTCTTCCCGACAATTTTCTTAACTCTATTTATAGCAGGCACTTAGAAACTGCTTTTGCTAAACTTCTTTGACTCCTTACTTGGCCCCAAAAGGTCCCTAAAGAAGAATAAAGAAAACCTGACACCTCTACCTTCACTTTGTATCCATCTCAGTTACATTGAGTCAGTCTTGTGATATACTCTGCATATTGATTGCTCAAGGGATGCCTGCCGAAGAACTATGGTACTTAACCTCTCCATCTTCCTGCATGGCACAAGGCACAGACAGTAGCTGAGGCATCTTACTGATCCTTTTTACAATGTTTTATTAGAGACACACCCACCCAAGTCAGTTTGGACTATAGGAGCAATAGAATTTTGCAGACATAATGCCCCATGATAAGATCATCATTTCAAAGGGACTGGCTTCTTATGGAAATGATGATAGTGGTAATTTCGGAACCACCCTGGAAACCATACTTGAGATCTTGCTCAACTAGCCTACCCTTGGACCAAGACTGCTTAGAGCATGTAGCTCTGCCATTTTCTCCCATTCTCCCTCTATGTAAAGGTAAGGCTCATGTTAATACCTTGAAGATTGATTTGAATACATACATATATACACACACACATGTATATGTGTGTGTGTGTGTGTGTGTGTGTGTGTGTGTGTGTTCATGAGATGATTTATTTGTATAGCCTTGCTATACTGGAACTCACTTTGTAGACCAGACTGGCCTCAAATTCAGAGACCTTCCTGTTTCTGTCTGAGTGCTGGGATTAAAGGCGTGCAATACCACACACAGTTCAAAAATATATATTTTAATTGAAATAGAATTACATTGCATTCCCCTCTCCCTTTAGTCCCTTCCATGTGCCCTCCTACCAATGCCCCCCATCTCAACTCTTGAATTGATAGGCTCTTTTCCTTTGATTTTGTGATGTGTGTGTGTGTGTGTGTGTGTGTGTGTGTGTGTGTGTGTGCATATATCTAGAGATGGAACCTGATAAATCTATTTTCAATTGTGTGTACATGGGTCTCAGTGATGACCACTCTACAGTGGACAACCAGCAAGAGGTTTATCCCTGGGAGAGGCTACTTCTCCTTCTCCTCACAGTTGTATAAACAAGACTAGAGTAACAGCAATATGAATGGATATGCTAATCCGGAAGGGAAATTTTTCACAGAGTCAACCAACATCTTAACCCCATCTTTCAGAAACTTCTGTCATTGCCTTCAGCGGGCCCAGGGTTTTAGTTTAAATTGGCAGGTGCATGGGACAATGCTTGGGTCACCCACAGGAGCCACTTATGCTTCTGCTATAAGTGAGACAAAATTCATTTTAAGTTAACTCTTATTTCTTCTTTTAATTATGTCTTCACTGTTGGGTAAATGTCAAGTAAGTTCTAAACATTAGTTAAGATGAATATATATTCTCTATATCTCTACATATCTTGTCCAACAGTTCACTTGTCTTTTTGTTTTATAAATCTATCCATTGGTTCCTTCTTTTTATATCCTCAGATCAGATAAGGCCATTTATTTCTCCACCTTACATTTAAGCCATTGTCCATTTTGAATTTTTTTTTTCATTTCGTGGTAAGAAGTGATATGACTTTATCTTCCCTCCCAGATAATTCATTGTCTCAGCAGCCCGTTTCCAGTGATGAGCCTTTCTCTCTGTCTCTGCTAACAAACATAATTACTGAAAGAATAAGCTTTCTCTCTTCAAAGGATTTCTTTGCCATCACATCCCTCCTCCCAAGTCTAACAAATCCTCTCCGGATTTAAATAAGAAAATAGAAATCTGACTTCTCTCGTGAACAGTGATATCACAATCCCTTGTCTTCCCTCTTCTTATCCTTCCTCATTATTCCACATGTAAGAAACTGAACGAGTGAATGAATGAAGCAGGCAAAGAAACAAGGAGCGTGTGTAAAGGAAGATAATTAAGTCTGCCTGTCCCATGATACAAAGAAAGGGAGAAAATGCAGGGAGATGAAGATTATTATAAAATAAATAAAAATAATTTAAGCATCAGGCTTTTGTTGAGGTTTGCATCTCTGTTTTTCTTGCTAATTTTGAGAGAGAGAGAGAGAGAGAGAGAGAGAGAGAGAGAGAGACAGAGACAGAGACAGAGACAGAGAAAGAGAAAAGAAGTAATGGAGGGGAGATGTGTCTATTTCTTGTCTTTTCAAAACATGGAATTAAAATTGACATTTCATGAATAAGTAAAGTAATTGCATCTTTCCCTGGATGCAGAGATTTCTTGTTTATCTGATGAATTCTCTAAATTATTGAAATCATTTTAACTTCTTCAATAGTTACTTGAGGACACACATTAGCTTTTGGTCCTGCTCCTGCTTCTGTACAGATGGGGAAATATATTACCACATGTCAGGTTCCTCTTGCTGAAAACTATGTGTCTAGCTCAGTAGAAGCAGAAACTGTTTGCTATGCGGGGCTGTGGGAATTAGTTGGAAACTCTGGTGTTTTGGGGTCAGTTGTAACTTTTGCAAAGTTCCCCAGTCTTGACCAGTTGACCTTACACAAGTCAGCCCAGCCAAGTGGCATGTCTTGGTGCCTGCCCCAGTCCTGCTCGGACACAGATGGAACTCTCAGCTGAAGAGACTGAGAAATCATCCCATTCATTCCCAGAGAACACCCAGCCAGCCCCTCCCATTTACTGTCATCCTCCATTTGAAACTGTCCCTGGGGTTTTGTATGCAGCTAATGGTTACTAAAGGAAGAGAGACGTTTTCTTTAATGGTCTAGATACTGGCAATCTATCGGCCATGCTTCTGTTAAGTAACCCTAATGAAAGTCATTGGTTCTTAAAAACAACAACAACAACAACCAATATGAAAGTAGAACAGGCAGGGAGAGGTAAGAGTATCAGAGGACCTGGGAGGGGATAGGAGAGGTTAATGAGAGATGAACATGAGTGAAATACACATTATACATGGATGAAAATGTCTTAATAAACCATATATATACATTGTTGTAATCTGCTCAAGGTGCTATAAAAACAATAAGTAAACTAATAAATAAATAAATAAATAAATAAGTAAATAAACTAGTAAGCTTATAAACAAGAGAAACTTCTTTTCCATAGCTGGGGACCTGGGACGTCTAAAGTCATCCATAACAGTTCTACATGGAAAAGCTTTACCCCTGGCTTATGGGACAACATCTTGCTGCTGTGTTTTCACACAGGGCTTTTATCCTGAGGTCATTCACCCTACTCCTAATGTGACTCTTTCTCTAAATACCCCTTAAAAGGTCCTAGTTCCTATTACCGTGACCTTTTAGGGGTAGGATGTCAACATATGCATTTTGAGAAGACACAGACATCTACTCTCTGTCTTTCTCTTCGTGCTTATTTATCTCCATGAATTCACCTCCTTCTCACAAGCAACACTCTGTCATTACATCCCAAAGTCCCTGGATGCCTTGACTCTACTCTAACCTGGAGTTAGGGTATTCAAGATACAGAATCATCCCGACAGGAGTTTTACTCCAGCTGTGAACTTGTTGACGCAAAAACAAAAACATGTACCTCTAAAATGTGGTATAGGAACAGATAGAAGATATAGTCTCATAGCCAAAGAAAGAACTAGAAAGAAAAAAGTGTGACACACTAAAAGTAAGGTCAGCACACACAGCAAAGTCTATGGGAGCTGAGGGGTTAGGATGGTTGTGCTGTCTGAGTCTGCATTAACCACTGTGTGGATCTGGTGACACACTAATGACTTCAAGGGAAATCTGGACATGCTGAATCTCTCAGTGAAGCATGAGCTCCTTAAAGTTTATATCCTGATGACAGGAAAGGGCTATTCAGTTTGTGTTTTCACACAACATTATTTTGTGTTTCATCCACAACATTATTGTCACATCTCTCTGTGGTATGTCTGCCTGCTGCAGATAAAGGGAAATGAATGTTCTTACCTTTTAATATTCTCTATTTTCCACAGGATGAACCTCATCCTTGGAAGATGAGGATGGTACCAGGACCTCACTAGAAACTAAGAATTTTAAAATTTATCCCGATATCTCATGTTAGTTTTCTTTTCTCTGTATGGATGAGAGACACAGGGTTTCCATAGTATTCATACAAAGCTTAAGAGCTTGATTTATCTCTTCCATTTAAAGAAAAAGTCAAGTGTCTATCCAAGTGCAGGTAGGCTGGGGAAGATGGACGTATGGGAAACATTTATGTTAGGGTAGCTTGAGAAGTTTCTGGAACAGTGTGAGGCCTTGGCAGTATGATGTAATTTCTCCCCACCCCTGACCACCTACATTTCTCAGGGTCCACCCTGTGCCATCACCACCTGCATGTCTGTGGAATCCATGTAGGGCTCAGATGAGCTAAATTTCTCAATTTTGAGTTATTTCTAACTATGCTATATATTAGATGAACTATCTAGGGTGACAGTTGATTTTTGTCCTTTAAAAGCCTTAGCATGCCGCATTTACTCATGCTCTTCTGCAAATGCAGCAACCATGATGTGGAGGGGTGATAATCAGGAGGCCGAGATCATTTTCAGCTATGTTGTAACTCAAGGTTAGCCTGGGTTACGTGAAATTCAGCCTCTAGAAACAAAAGATCACAATATAAGACTAACAACAAATGTACCACAAAAGCCTTCTTCTACTCCCATGTAAGATAATTGTTACCTGGAGGGCAACATAGAATTCAATATCTGACCTAGTGCAATGGTGTCAACAGCAGTGTTTGCTGTAGTTCCTGAATGTTCTATACTGAAGTTAACTTCAAAAAAAAGACCTTCATTTCCAGAAACTTCTAATGCAAGGTTATTCTTTTGTTCGGCAAGTATTCACGCCTACTTTATGCTGAGACTTGGACGCTTGGGATAGATCAGTAAAGAAAAATAGACATAAATTCATAGATTTTCCTTGGTAGAGATAGTTGGATAGAAGAGCCAATAAAAACAAAAATAAAGATGACTCAGTGGGAAAAGGCATTTGCCGCCAAGCCTAATAACCTCTGCTCTATCCCTAGGACCCGCACGGTTGGAGGAGACACTTTGTCACTAGACCTCCATACATGTACTATCGAATGAACATAAATGCATATAAAATTACATGTGTATTAGAATCAGTCAGCTAGGACTAGAAAGAATGAGGTCAGTGCTTTGAGAGTGAGAGGACCAAGAAGCAAGGGATTTCCAGGCATTGTCTGTAGTGGGCAGAGCAGGCTTTGGTGAGGAGGGGCTAGTGAACAAAAGTGTACAGCAGGAACATCCAGGACAGTCCCAAGAGAGGGATTTTCCTGGCACATTGAGGAAGAGAAAGGAGGTGGGATAGCTGGAGTAGACAGTATACAGAAGCAGGACGGTGAGGTGTGAGGTGTGTGGAGGGACACAGGGCAATTCGGATCTCTTTCCTTTTAGAATCATATTGTCAACTGGGTGGAACAAATCAGGGTGAAAGAAACAAGGCCAGCTAGACCTGTATCCTAATCACACACACACACACATGCGCACACAAACACTCACACAAATACACACACATACAGAGGGGGATGGAGAAGAGGGAGGGGAGGGCGAGGCAGAGAGGGAGAGAAAGAGAAAGAGGGAGGTGGCGACCCAGGGTGGAGGTCAGCACAAGGTCTAGATATATTCTTCATTTTAACAGATTCTTAACAGCTTATATAGAGAGTATGACACAATTTATGAACAGGGAGAGAGTACAGCAGGAAGATACAGATTGAAAATTTTCTGCTCTATCTAGAATGTATGGAAAATATACAAAAGTAGAAAGAGTGCTATAGGAAGAAGGAGGGCTAGAGGGTGAAGAGGAACAAGACAGAGGTAAATACAAGCTGAGTGTGCAGTATGTGTGCACGAAGATGCCACAGTAGAACTACTACTCTGGCCACAGTGTACGTGAATTAGAAGGTTAGTGCAGGATCAAACATCTGGAAAAGGATCGGTACAAAAAGCCATGAATTCACTGTTGGTCTTTGACCCCAAGGCATCTTCATTTTAACCAATCTTCTAAGCCCCAAGAATACAGTTAATTCAAAAGGAAAACAAATCTTGCAAAGACTTAGTTTATCCCTGTAGAGCCAAGCAGACCTAAAATGATGGTCATCTCTTCCTGTGAGAGTCTGGATAGCATTGGCATGCATACGTGAGTGAGTGTGTGAGTGTGTGTGTGTGTGTGTATGGGGGTTTGGGTCTTGTTAATTCTCAATCTGAAAAATTCTAAGTTAACGGCCTGATTAAAATGCACCCAGGTTCTGTTGATAAACAGCCCCGACAGCAGTAATATATGTGGTTATTTCAGCAACAGATGACACATAAATCCAGCGATCTCTCCACATCTACTTGTAAAAGGTGTTGCTGCGGATTTATTTCAACTTAATATCATCAACATTTGTCAAACCATGTCACCTTGGGCCCTTTACTCCTTGATTTGTTAGTTATTTTTAAATAAAGTAATAACAGTCTCGCTTATAGGGCTGTATAGTTAATATTCTAGACATTTTTCTTGCATTTACTGCCTCACCGGGTCCACATTGGAGGTGAATTTCAAATGTGGAATGTTGTAACTTTACATCTCATGCTGATGACGTCGGCCGTGGGCACCTGGGGGTATCTAAACTGTATCAGTCAAATGTCAGTGATTTGGCAACACTCATCTCAGGAGTATTTATCCATCTCTGCCAGTGTACAGGCAGATAGGTCATAATCCTAAGCAGGTGCAGTGTTCCATTGGAATGATGCCTACTTTTATTTTATAAGATAAATTCTAAAATGTTTATCATTTCTCAAGAAACACACTGTTATTGGACACGATGGCTCATGCCTATAATTCTAAAACACAAGAGGTTGAGGCAGGAGAAATACAGGGAGTTCAAAGCCAGCCTGAACCACATAGTGAGTTGTAGTCAACCTGGGCTACACAATTAGATTTTTGTCTCAAACAAAAAAAAGTGTGTGTGTGTGTGTGTGTGTGTGTGTGTGTGTCTGTGCGTGTACACCAAGAGATAAATTTAGATAATAATTTAAGAATACAACGTGTGAATGCAGTAATTCTCTCCTCACATCCATTAACAAGAAAGAAATATATCCACCCAAGGTCTTCTAGAAGAAAGCTGGTAACAGCTTTATAATATCCAAAGTGAAAACAAGCTGAATGACTTTCAACTTGAGGATGCATTAACAAACAGCAGCATTGTCATACCATGAAACAGCCATGGCAACCAAAAGAACAAACTGCAATAATGCATGTAAATAATAGAGATATAGCTCATAGACGTTTTTGACTAAAGGAAGCAAAACATTCAAATGCACATCCTTTAAAGAACTTGAAGTTGGGTGAGAAGGGAATGGGGATAGATCTGGGAAGAGTTGGAGACGAAGGAAGGGGAGAGATGACCAAAACACCCTGGGTCATTTTGTTGTTGTTTTTTTAAGATTTATGTATTTATTTTATGTATGTGAGTGCACTGTTGCTATCTTTAGTGACACCAGAAGAGAAGAGAGGGCATCAGATCCCATTACAGATGGTTGTGAGCCACCATGTGGTTGCTGGGAATTGAACTCAGGACCTCTGGAAGAGCAGTCAATGTTCTTAACCACTGAGCCATCTCTCCAGCCCTTCAAAACACCCTGTTGAAGGAAGTTTTTAATGAATTTATTTTAGGAAAGTTCATACTTTTTATTCCATTTACACTTACCAGAAATGGGCAAAATTAAGTTAAAGTCATAAAGATTTGTAAATAAATAAATAAATAAATAAATAAATAAATTTGTCTGGACGGTGGAAATGCTGAAGTCTTGATTCTGTCTTCTGCCTTCTGAAGAAGTAAACCATCACTCATTTATTTGATGAGAATTCACTGCGATTGTGCTGGGTTTACCAAGGTATGCAGTCAGCTGGAAAACACTTACGGAGCCCTAAACTTACAGTCTGGTTACAATTTCACCACACACACCAATATGTTCATTTCTTTTTCATTTAAACTTCTTTTATGTATTTGTATGTGTTTGTATTATGTATTTGTATGCACACTCACATGTGCGTGCATGTTTGTGTATGGTTGTAAACATGTGCATAAGCCACAGTACATGTGTAGTCAGAGGACAACTGAGGATTCAGTTCTCTCCCACCATCTTGTAGGATCCAGGGAAAAAAAACTCAGGGTGTCAGTCCTGTGCCAAGTGCCCCTGCCCACTGAGAGATCTCAACAATCCATTTTAAGTTTAAACAAAAGAAGACCATCATGGGTTATTTGAAGCTTCTCCACTATCATTGACCGGAAGGGAGGTTTAGAATTGGCGCATGCGCAGTAAAAGGGAAGGTCTCCTCCCATTTGTATTCAGGAGATTCTCTGCACGTGGTGTCAATCCCTACCACAGTGGAGGTGCTGCTAGTACTGATGTAACACTGCCCGAAAAGGTCAGTTTCCAGATTATAGCTTTGCCAAGATTGTGGCTTGATAATGGTGCCCTAGTGGGAAACTGAGAACGCTGGGGTCAATGTAAATACAGCTTTGCCACTGGCAAGCTGTGAGGACGCCAGGCAGGTTACAACCCTTCAAGACCACGGTTCAGCGGAAATAACCCAATGACGTCTGGCATGCCTGGTGTGTCTTCTAAACGTGTAATAGTGATCAAGAACTATAGGAAGCAGCCAGGCCGGTGCAAGGCACAGACTAAGCTTTTGTAGATATTACCGTCCTTCTTCCTCCTTTTCCTGAACGAGGAAAGTTGTGATGTATATAAATAGGATGGTTATATTGGAAATCCAAGCCAGAATGAAAGAGAACATCTTAATGATTTGAAACAGGGCTGTTTTCAAAATGTTCTCAGGTAGATGGGCTTTTCTAGGACTCTGGGAATGAGGCTCTGACTAGGATCCATGTTATAGCTCTGTAGCCTAAATGCAGGTAACACTGTGATTGTGCTGAGATGGGCCTTTGGGCCTTTTCACTGTGTAGGACTTAAAGCCAGGTGACTCTCTGAGAAGACAAGGGCATTGATTTTGATAACAGGAAATTTAGAAGCAAAGTCTTCCCTCCTTATTTAATCAATGAATTCTGAGTACATGGGTATTTTGATAATGGTGGACTTTTAGGAATAAAAATCAGAAACAATTTTTTAACCCCTTTCAGATATTACTTTAGAAAGTAACCTGTCTGGGTTGAGGCTAGGCTTATAGACATCTGTGCATTTCTAAAGACCAAGGTAACTATCCTGAGGAACACACACACACACACACACACACACACACACACACACACCTTTTTGAGAAGCTTACAATGGGCCAAATTCCAAATTCTACAATGGAGTTCAGGTACAAATTATTTGAAAATGTAACCCAGTACCTTTGCTAGAGCCTGGTTAGTAGTTTAAAAAAAAATCTATGACATTTCCATTAGAACTTGACAGCAGTATCATTTTACATAACTGGCCCATGTATGGACCCACTGACTTTTTAACTTTGTTGTAAATTGAGATTTTTCCAGGTTTTCTGGAGTTGGGAATTAATTTGCTTCTCCCTGGGTTGCTAGAAATATATGTAAAATGCCTGTGTTCTTATTATTTTGAATTCCTGCCTAGTATTGCTTACTTCAAATTGTGCCGTTATTAATGATGAGAGATAGACACTCTTATTTCCTGAAGAAATCCATCAAATAGAAATGGGAAGACAAGGCCTCAGAGGTAGTATGGAGGTCTGATAAATAGCATCGTGAGAGAATTTGGTCAAACTATAGTTTGAATAGTCTCGTGGGGGGAAACAACATCCATGTATCTCTGTTTACAGTAGAAACCAAAGGACTTCTGCTCTTCATCTTCTCTCTAGAGCATCCATGGGTATCCCCATGTGATTCTCCTCCAGACCATTGCTCTGAAGGGAACACACAGCACATGGTACATCTGAGAGTTATTCATCTCTCTGGACGCATCAACAGAACAAATGACATCAACCTAATCTCTCAGTGAGGGGATTGCTGACTTTATGTTTGCTATTGCTCTACAAGCAGGTGGTCTAGCTATTTTCCAAATCCATCCATTTAGCCTTCCTCAATGCACAATGTTGTTCATTGCTCAACAAATTACCTTCTGTGCAACTTAGACAACTCCAGGTCCGATTGCTTGTAATCAAAAATCCCTAAGTGTTCTATAGACTTTTACTCTAGACTTGTCTCAAAATACAATATCCCCACCAGTTGATAAACTGGATGCTGGTAGAGAAAGATGCTGGGGATTAAACAAACTCTAGAGATCCTGTAATCTGACCTTTCCCATCTGCTGCTCTCTGTGGGGCAGGGAGAAGACAGGATCTGATTACACTAGAAACTGAGAATATTGCATCATAAAGGTTAACTGAGTCAACTTCCTCAGTGGAAGGTGTTTGAGAGTTGATGGATTGTGTTGACGTTAGACAAAGAGGCACAATGTGACTTGTTGGAGCTTGCCCAGTAGGCTAGGCAGGTTAGCCAGTGAACCCCCTGGCTCTGCTTGCCTTTATTTCCCCAGGTCTGAGATTACAGTGCATGTCTAAGAACGGAGCTCAGGTCCTCAGACTTGCAAGGCAAATGCTTTACTGAGCTCATCACCTCTGAAGCCCTCAAGGTTATTTTAAAAAATAGAAATCTCTATGCTTTCCACCACAGTTGGCTTTTTCTGGACACTAGAATCTCTCCTAGTCAGAAATGTTTGTAATGATTACATATTCTAAGGAAAGAAAGCAAACACTGTACACATGGTATAAAATGTATGTATAGATTCAGCGTTCAGACCCACTCCCACCTCACCTCGCAAGGACTCCTGGACCAGCTTCTGAGGAAGCTGGCAGCTTGAAACTTTTTCAGAGATTGCCTCCACTGTAGATTCCCTTCACCCAAAGTCCAGTCCTCCACAGAGAGGCCACTTCTACTGAGTGGTGCAGGAAATATTCTTGGCTTTCTCTTCCACGCTTGATCAGTTTTATACAGGCTTTATCAGCTCTAGAGATCCCCAAGAGATCATCTCAGGTTGCCCTGTCTTTCTTTCTTCTTTGCCTTCATTTTTCAAGCTGTTGGCATTAAGGACATCTTAAACTCAGACTATGACTTCAGAGGAACACTGCCAACTGCACGATATTTGGCCTTCTACCTTGGACATGTCTAAGAATATTACAGGTCGTCTGCCCACCCCGCCCCCATTTTTGACAGGTAGGAGAATTAAAGCTCCAAGAGGTAAGGAAATTGCCTGTGTGTAAACATTAGGTGACAGATCAGGGATTAAAATCTAGTTCAGATTGGCTGCAAAGATTCAATCTCCTGGGAAATTATTAATACATCTCCTTCTGGCTTGAGCAATGATCTCACCCAAAGGGAGCAGCCGGGCTCTGTGCTCCGGACCAGGTCAGAGTCACAGGGTCCACATCGCCATTTTGGTCAGTTCAGATGGAATTTTTCATTCCTTTGTCTTTTATTTCTGGGTGTCCATCTCTACTTCTGGAAGCACTGCCTATTGTCTTAGCCTAAAAATAGAAAGCGCCCCCTTTTACACATTTTTAAAAAAAAAAAAAAAAATTCAATGTAATTATTTTAAAATAGGCCCTGAAATTTTGTTTTCTCTCTATTGGCAACCATGGTTGCCATGGAGTTCAAGTAATAGATTGTGATGTTTAACACTGAATTAATTACTACTTCTCACTCCCAGGGAATATCTAATTATACATATTCATGCCGGGCAGGGTTTGATTTTTAGAGGGAGAAAGAGAGAGAAAGAGAAAGAGAGAGAAAGAGAGAGAGAGAGAGAGAGAGAGAGAGAGAGAGAGAGAGAGAGAGAGAGAGAGAGCACTTTTACTGTATGAGGCATGCAGGGGAAGGGAGTGTGACCTTTAGAAATATTTCTTGTACTTCTGTCTTTTCACTGTTTCTCCTAGATCTAAACTTGTGCAGCCCTACTGTTTTTTATCCAGCATGTCCTCCCCCATCTGATAGCGATCCTGTTCTGATACATTTTTCCCTCAACACTGAAAGGAAATTAAGTACAGCTATCTCCTACATGTCCTTCCCCAGCCCTGCAGTCCCATGTGCCACTGGGCTGTAAAGTATTGCTAGAAAAATCGCCTACCTTGTAGAATCTATCAAATTGGAATAATGTCATCTATAAGTGGAGTTGAGGCAAAGAGTACATTGGGCGTCTGTGTATGGTGTCGTGGGGGGTTGTCTGTCGCACAGAAGTGTTTAGATGTGTATATCCATCTCCCTACCCCCATACACATGCAAAGGTTGGAGCAGGATGTAGGGTGTCTTCCTTTATCATTCTCTGCCTTGTTACTTTGAGACAGGGTCTCTCACTGAAAGAGAAGCATGCACTTTTGGCTAAGCTGGATGGTCAGGAAGTACTCTGGATCTACCTATCTCCAACCCCCACTGCTTGGTTATAGAGGTATGTAGTCATGCCTGGCTTTTTATATGGGTACTGGGGATTTGAGCACAGACGCTCGTGTTTACAGCGCAAGCACTTTTACACACCGAGTCATCTCTTCAGCCCCACGTTAGGCTTTATGAAAACTTGGTGGGCGTCTCTCATATATTGATGTAGAAGATGGAGGTCTTATCAAAATACAGATTACAACTCAGTAAGTTAGGGACAGACACCCTTTCCCCAGGTTATGAGTTACTGACAACCTCCCATCTTAAAGCAATACTGCTGGTCTATGGAATAATGAGAATTTAGATAATACTTGCGTGCGTGCGTGCGTGCGTGCGTGCGTGCGTGTGCGTGTGTGTGTGTGTGTGTGTGTGTGTGTGTGTGTGTGTGTGTGTGTAAAATGCACGTGAAGCTATTAGTATCAGTCCTGAACTATTCCTTATGGTATACCCTGTGGACAGAAGGGCACAGAACTTCACACCTATTAGCCAAATACAGGAACTGAGGCACAGTCGAACGATCCTATGACAGCGAGATGAATCCACTGGGCTTCTCTGCTGCTTTTTGTAGCCTCATCCGGTGAAGCTTCTATTTTTCTCTTGTGTGGGCTGTTACAATCCCTGCTGTTACTAATGGGAGTTACCCAAGCGTGTGTTGGGGGGAAAGAACAGAGCTCCTGTAGTGTTTTTATATACTCAACTAATAAAGCAATTTCATGTTTTGCTGAAAAGAAACTGTTTCTTGACACGGACAGTATGACGTGGAAAAATTTGTGCTTTTTGATCCCCTTATCAGCTGACTGTTTCTTAAACATTGAATCCGAGGTGTTCATTTGAAAAGAAAGCTGTGTCTCAGACCCTTAGGAGACCTGAGTGGTCGGAACTGTATAAAGCATCACAGTGCATTTAAGATCAGGAGGTAGCCCCGGCTGGAATGAGCTAGGATTCTTACAAAACAGAAGCTGACAACATTTCAGATGTGGGTAGGCGGTGTTTGTTTTATTTATACTCTTTTCATTTAAAAGTGGTGGGAAAATGCCTTTTATTTGATGAAGGATGTTTCTGCATCCCTCGTGAGTTAGGAAGAGTGCTTTTTTCCACTGACTTCTACTGCAAACATTGGCAAGACCCTTTCCCATTTTCCTAGCCTCCTGGCTTCTTTCCTGAAACTTCGGGGCCCTTCTGGCTTGCCCTTTTTAACTTACTCATTTTCTGTTGTTCTTTGGTACCCCATTGCCCGACCATTTCCTTAGCTGTTGACAGCCTGGCTCTGGGCTCTGTCACTTGCACACTTCCTTGTGACACAGTAGAAAAGCAATGTTAGCTCAGCCTTCCAAATTGTGCCTTGGCTCCAAACAGTCCAGCTCTCCCAAAGTCCTTCTGTCACCCCTCCTGCCGTACTGACAGCACAGCTGTCACCAGGATATTGCTGTGGCCTCCCTTTAGCTAGATAGTCATGTGTTCTCTCTATTAAAGAGCATAGTGGGTTACCCTCAAGGCCTGAGCATGGACAGTAGCCAAAGGGCCTATTAAAGAGCCCAGTACTCTCACAACATGGAGGTGGACAAGGGCCAGGGAAGCCATTGTTGTGATTTACATTTTTGCCAGGTTTTGTACTATATCTAAAGCCTCTGGAACAGACAGCTTTTCTAAGGAGAGCTGTATGCTCAGGTGATTGACACATCCATTTGGGGTTGACTCTTCAGGAGAGGGCAATGCTTTTGTTCTTTCTCTTAAAGAGAAAGTGAACAGGAATCCCATAAGGTTTAGGACTCTTAGAGCCAGATATAGATGGTTATTAAATAATAATCGGCCTGAAAGTTCAACATGGCCTCCAAGGCTAGGGGTATGACTTGAGTCCTATTCTTCTACCAGTAAAATCCTGAGTTCTAGACTTTGGCTTTACAGGGGTGTGTCGTACAAGGAAGGGGCTGTGCCCTAGTCTATCCAGCCAGGTAGCATCTTGCTCTGAAGTGAGTTGACTCCTGTTTCACTCCTACATTGATACAGGAATTAGAATCTGGTAATTTTAAGAACACACAGCTTTCATAATAAAGAAAAAAAACCATACTTTCTCCTTAGAAAATATACTAGAAAAAAGTAAACAAGAGATCACTTCTCATGGTAATAAGTTTTAGAAAATACAGTATCCCAGAGGTTCTTCATCTCCATGCCTGAATGTCTCTCTGAATCAACTTCCCTGTGGGTTCCTATTCCCTAGACCCTCCCCCAATATTCTCAAGTATAAATTAACCCGGAATGTTTTTCTGTGTTTGGCTTTGCTTACAATGCCGTCCATTTGTCCATTTTCAGGATCCCATAGCCTCCTCCATGGCTTTCTCTGGGCTGCCTGAAGATACTTTCTGGTTTTCATGCTAAATAATTCTTCCTTCTGATCTTTCTATCTCTTGGATATTTTTAGATTGCAAGTGTGTCCACCTCCACCACCCACTGTGGCTCCCTACTGGGCTTGCTCAGACAAAGCATGCATATTTAATTCTTTTAATCTTCCCTTATCGGACAGACCTACCAGTTTCTTCGAATTGTGTTACTGTTCTTTAGACCTCCTCTTGATTGTTGTTGTCCTGCGCTCCTGCAGATAGAATTTCTATGATGGCATCTGAAAGCATTTTCTGAATCTCATCTCTATATTTCATGCCTCAATTAAAGACAAGCAATGCAGAAAGAAAGAAAGAAAGAAAGAAAGAAAGAAAGAAAGAAAGAAAGAGAGAGAGAGAAAGAGAGAGAAAGAGAGAGAGAAAGGGAGGGAGGGAGGGAGGGAGGGAGGGAGGGAGGGAGGAAGGAAGGAAGGAAGGAAGGAAGGAAGGAAGGAAGACTCCTATTCAGTGGTGTTTGTTATTCGTTTCCAGTTCTGTCTTCTGGACGACAATTCCATCTCCCAGGCCCTTATAATTGGTGGGACTTCCATTGTGACTAATTCCAGCAAGTGAGTGATGACTAACAGGTCACTTTCAAAGCAGTGAAAGACTACAGAGGATTGCTTCTCTGGAACAGCGGCTGCTAATGTTTGAGGTAGTGGTTTCTGTGTTAGACTGTAATCCTGTGTAACAGTAAACCGAAAAGGCCCTGCCAAATTAATACTGCCCCTGTAGCTAGAGGGAGTATACTCTTAGGATTTTAAAAGTTAAGACTAGAACTCTGTTTGTTATTGTAAAATAGCCAACCGTGTCCTCAGAGAGGATACAACTATACCTACAGCGTAACATGAGGGTGTATGTACACTCCTTTAGATCTGGCTTCTGGTTCAGTTTGTCCTGCAGCCCTGAGCCACTTTTGAAACAATAACCTTCCATAGCCCTCGCATACTCTATCTCTGGGTCTGTCTCCATCTGCTTCTGCAATGTAGGGTAAGAGCCATGCACCGTTCTCCCCCTGATGCTCCTGACAGAGCTCAGACCTGAGCAAATCCTCAGAACCAAGCATGTTGTGGAACAGAATCAATAAAAGATGGCCCATGCTCTCAGGCATCCCCAGTCACACATGATATTTGATATTTATTACCAGGGCTATTGGGGCGCCAGGCAGAGCTCAGAGAACCTTCAAGTCTCTTGTTTAATTTGAAGATATAGAAAGTGTGCTTTGGGCTAATCAACAAAACAGCAGGCTCCTGCAGTTTTGGTTTTGCCCTTGAGCCTGGATCTTTGCCTTGATTGGATAGTCACCCCGCTTTGCATGAAATAAACATGTACTGAATATTTATCTTTGACTCCCCCCCACCTTCTCTGGTGCTTTGTTTTCCTTTCCTCCTCATCTCTGGAAGTTAAATGTTTTTGCTATGCTTTCATCTTAATATCTCTAATTTTATAGATTCTTTGACTAGAACTGTATTTCCCAGGCTCCATGTTTTTTTCTCCAGTTTGGCTATCTTAATTTTTCTATCCTTTATTCCCCCTTAGGAGCCACAAGCACTAGATCCTAATTGCAGCCCTAGGTGATTTAGACTCTAAGTTATGACCCAGGGATAAAACTCTTTAATTTGTTCTTTATTGACCCAAAGACACCCAGGCAGGCAGCGAACTGAAATTCCTAGTAAGTGCAATTGATTTCCAAGCCATCCTTTGTGGGCAGCTCACTCTCCCATACTTGAGTAGTGAGCAGTACCCATCAACACTGTCAGAAAAGCCGTGTCCCTCCCTTGCTCAGCCAATATTGTATAACCTTGGACAAGTTGCTTAATCTCTTTGAGACTCAATTTTATAGCTATCCCATATAGATGAGTTTATGGGAGATGATGCTCTTAATATTTAAACATTTGCGCCAGACACTGACAGGGCGTTGCTTTTATTTTCTGGAGAAATGGTGTACTCTCTATTTTGGAATGTTTTCATCTTGATTCACTATAAGAATTGTCAGCCTCTGGGACACTCAGGGGCCCAGAACTTTTATATTGGGACTAATCTGAATAGCATTCTCACAGAAAGGAGAAGAGTCAGGGTTGCAACAGAAGAAAGACACGGAACATCAGACACATATAAAAGGGGGCTCTGAATATAATAGCTGAGCTCGTCTAGGACAAATTCTTGCTGAGTATGAAGCCAGGAATTGTCTTTCATTTCTCCTTCTATGTTCTAACCTAAAATATTAATTTAGGTTATTTCCATGAATAAACATATTTGTGCATATATATACTTATTGAAGCATCACACACACACACACACACACACACACACACACACATGCATGTGTTCAGTATATATAACTTGATAAGTTATACAAGCTAAATAACTATCAGTCTCAAGGTCAAGGTCATAAGTGAATCCACTGCCTCCCAAGGTTCCCTCTAGTCCCCTTTATTATTACTATTAAATTGTGTATATGTGTTAAGGGAAGTGAACATAAAACGTGTTTTTGAAGCAAATTTTAAATATACAATATACTATTATTAGCTGTAAGCCCTGTGCTGTCTGTTGAATTGTTCTCTAAAAATTATGTTTTGTTTAACTGAAATTTTATAGCTTTGCTGACATGTCTTTATTATCTCTGCTCCTAACCCTGACTTGAAATTGTATAGCTATCTACCATGTCCTTATTATCTGTGCTCCTAACCCTGGCCACCAGCATTTTCTTTTTTTATTTCCCCATGAGAACTACTTTTTGGAATTTGTGAGTGTGTGAGTGTGTGTGTGTGTGTGTGTGTGTGTGTGTGTGTGTGTGTGTGTGTGTGTGTATTCCTGTGTATGAGAGTGTGTGTAAGTGTGTGTGAGTGTGCATGTATGAAAGACAGAGAGTATGTGTTTTCTGTGTGTGAGTGTGTGTGTGAAAAAGAGAAAGTCGTGTGTGTGTGTGTGTGTGTGTGTGTGAGAGAGAGAGAGAGAGAGAGAGAGAGAGAGAGAGAGAGAGAGAGGATTTTGGAGACACATGAATAAAATCTAAAGTGCTGACCAACTACCTGGCCCACAGTGAGCTGCTTATTTGATGACTTCATAGCATAGTCCAATTGAAACTGTTTATTGCATTTCTATATTAATATTCACAAATTTCTATCATATCTGCCGGAAGAGTATGACCTGTTCTCACTTGTTCAAGTAAACACCGCTGGGTAATTTTCTACTTTTGGTTTCTTATTAGTGCACGTTCTGTTTGGTTTTCATTAACCCTGGTGTATTTTCATTTCAGTCTTACTCAGTTTCTGTGACCACAGAGCTGTGGTCTGACTCTCTATCTTCTGATATCTCGATTGCTTCTAAGTGCTTATTGAAGCTTTGTGGATAAGGGGAGAGGTCATATTCATTTTATATTGCTATTATATCAAATTACCACAAATCCAATGGCATGTAACTATATAAAACACCCTTTACCCTAGACAACATGGTCACAGAATTCAGGACTTTATAAGGCTTTGCTGTTGCTTGGGACAGAGAAACTTTTGCTCTGTGTGCCCACCTCCTCCTACTTATGCTCACCATAGCCTGCTAGGGGTCACCCTGCTAGAGGTGTGCTGTGTCCCTAGCCTCCCAGGACACTGGTAGCACAGACACCAATTCCTGACCTCTGACTTTTCCCAGGCCTCTATGACTTTGCCAGGAATGCAGGTCCATTGCTCTAGTGGTATGCACATTTCTTTTTCTTTTTACCTCTTCTTTTTTTAACCTTAGAATGTCTCTAATATGGACAAGAAGACCCCTGCGGCCCCAATCGCCTCTGCTTTGTATGTAATAAATTTTGAGAACCATAAACTTTCTCCCTCGCAGCCCACTTTCCTGGATAGTCGTTATGGTTTGAGAGGCAAACCCAAGAAGACTCGCTGGCCACTCTTCCTCTCCTACCAGATTCTAATTCAGAGGGAAAGAACATGGCTCAGACCATTTGCTATACAGCAGACCAGTGCAGGAAAATCACGGAGAAGCAATGTACTTTTGTGACTTCTTCACTGCCTATGAGATTTAATTCCCCCCCCTACACCTGGATCTTAACATCAGCTGATCAAGTTGACTGTGTTTTCCATGCCTCAGGCTTACATCTATAAAATTACTGTGTTCTGATTAATATCTCAAGGTGAAGTTCATACTCTAAATTAAATGTCATTTAGTTGTACGTGGGATGATGGCATCGGGCCAACAGAAAGGTTCTCATTAACTTCCAAGATGCTTCTAGAAGACCCAGATGAAATTTCAAGTATCTAATTATATTTGAGACCTGCTTGGCTACTGCCATAGAATATTCAATGCCTAAGTCGCCAGTTAGCACTATTCCAGATTCAAGTCCATAAAAGTAAAATTACTCTCAATTTTTATGACTTCCCATGATTTACATGCAAGTCTTTGAGATTTTATTTTCTATAGCAGGCTATGAGAATAACTTCTAGTTCACACGTTTTTCTTCAAGTTTGACCGTTTTGCATTGGTCTATGTGTGGGCGGTAGGCTGAATCTCAGACCTCTTTTCTTGCATCAGGTCATCACCTTGTGAGTCCATCTCAGCCAGTGCAGTGCAAGGGGGAGCACACTGACTTCTGAGACAGAGGAGGAGTGGCTGACATCTCTAAGAACATGTGCTTCTGGTGCCACGATATCACACAGTGGGAAATTCCCAGGCCGTATAAACACACCAGTTGTAGGTGTTCCTTTCTGCTGCTAGCTAGCAGCAAGCACCAGACACTGGAGTGAGGAAGGTTTAAAAGTGACGCTTACTGCCATCTGGACATCACTTCAGGAGAGGCCCAAGTAAGAATCATGTAACTGGCAGGGTCTCCAGAGAGATGGCTCAGCAGTTAAGAGCATTGGTTGATCTTCCAGAGGGCCCAGGTTCAATGCTCAGCACCCACATGGCAGCTCAAAACTGTCTGTAACTCCAGTTACAGAGGCTCCAATACCCTCACCCAGTCGTACATGCAGGCAAAACACCAATGCACAAGAAATAAAAATTTAAAAATTAAAATATTAAAAAAAGAATTATCTAAGTGAGTATCCCCCATGCCCAGAATTTCATTAGCTAGTAATTCTTTTTTCCAATGGTGAGGATTGGAACCAGAGTGTTGTACATGCTAGGCAGCCACTCTCCTACTGAGATGCACCCTCCATTAAATGACAGTTTTTATGCCATCGTATTCACAGTGGCATTTTTAGAGAAGGCGTGGGAAATTGGAACAGCATTGGTCCAAAGACAGAATCAACATTGAATAAGAAGGTGTAAAATTTGTTGGAGTCCCTGTTCACAGTCTTGTGGATGCTGCTTTTCCCACCTGTCTCCTTATCTTGCCGGGGCATCTTCACACATGCATCTTGCCACATGCGTCTCCACAAGATCTTCCTTCCAGTTAGCTATCCACAATAATGTCTCTCACCAAGGCACCGAGAAAGGCAAGCTGTGGGCTGTCTAAAGGAATGCACATTTCTTTTTTGTAGCAGGTAGCACATGATTCATCTCCCTGGACAGATTGTATGTGTGTGAGGATAGAAAACTCACAGAATGGGTAACAGGAATTCTTCTGGACCAGCCTCAAGGCAAATGAATCTGGCAAGTACTCAGGATTGTTTGGAATCTAAGCTAGATATATCTCTTCAGTATTACACCATCCAAACCATACTGGCTTGAACATCGGCTACTCAGTATAGTGTATGGTGACGTGGGTCAGCAGCTTACATTGTGCTCAGCTGGAACTTACCATGTGCAAGTGCTCAGCTGCAGGAGTCTAGGAAGTGACTGGGGCAACGGGAATAACTAAACCACATGCCTCTGAAACTTCATCAGGTTAGATGGACCTTGGTCGTGTGACAATGCCATGGTTCTGAGAGAAAGAACAGAGCACTGGACATTCTTGTGACCTAGGCTTGGAAGAGACACACTGTCTCCTGTTGCATTTTACTTGCTAAAGGAAATTATATTCTCATCTCAAATTATATTCTCATCTCATCCATATATATATATATATACATACATACATACATACATAGTATTCTCTCTGTATCTATGGCTGTCCTGGAACTTCCTCTGTGGACCAGCTAGTCTAAAACTCAGAGATCTGAGTTCTGGGACTAAAGGTAATCACCTTTAGTGTATGCCACCACTGCCCCGCCCACTGCAATATCTTTTTGTGAGATGAGTTTCAGACTGTGAAAGAGCCTGCACACAGAGATCAGTGAACAGTTCCTGTTACAATCATGTTTGTCTGGTCTTGACTGGCCAGCCTGCTAGCTCTGTGGGTCAGATAACCTTAGTGGGATGCTAGACATTTATTCCCGAGGCTCATTCATCTTAAGAGAGATACGACTCTGCTTGAGAGTGCTTTTCAAGCCACATATTCCATGGACTCTTGCAACTTGTAATTTTTATGATATGTGTCTAACCACTGCTATTAAAAGTCTCTCCTCCAGTGTCCCCGTTACATTTGGGTTCTGTTGATAGCAGTCAATTGCGTTTTATAAAGTATGAGTTCTGCTAACAGTGAAACCAAATGTGAGTGGGTACCGAAGTGGTATGACTCTTAGGGCTTCTACTTACTGATAGAAATCTTTAGTGCTGGCGGGAAACCTCAACTGCCACTTCTCTGATGGAACAGACAGATTAGTATGTTGGAATCAGAGGCAGAGACTGACTTACTCTAGGTAGTCTGAGACATAGAAAAGATAAAAGAATTAAGATCCATTGTGTCCAGAGTCAGGGTTTATAAACTCAGAGGCTTAGATGTGAAGTCAAACCTGAATCAGAACTTCATTTGCTTTAGTTTTGAAGGTGGTGGTTGATGAGTGAGCCCAGAGCATTATTCATGCTGGGTAAATGTTCTGTCGGGAACCTAGGCTGCCTGTTCAAGTACAGATCTTATTTAAGCTGTTCATTCTCTCCATAACCTACTACAGGATATTTGAACCTGTTTCTAGTTGTGGTGTGGCTCAGCCTTTAGCACACACCTTTAATCCCCCTGACTGGAATAAAGGCATGCCCTCAATACTTACCTTCAATCCAAAACAATGAAAGTAAAGTTATTTGGTAGAAGGAAGCACCCATGTTTGAAAATGGTGTTTAATTGAAGTGCAGACAAAGTGATGAATCAGAGAAAGATTTGACAGAATAGAATATGCCTAACTCTCATGAGAAGAGAGAGGAAAGGAAAGTTACTTTAGGCGAGAGACAGACATTACAGGAGGAAGAGAGTACAGTACAGGAGTACAGTAGAGTACATGGAGATCAGAACAGTAGAGTTGAGAGAGTAGAGCAGCCCAGAGGGAGAAAGAAGCAATTTTCCTGGAAGAGTTTTTCAGAGACAGGTTGAAGACAGAACAAGCTAGACACAGGTGAAGATAGAATGAGTCAGAGGATGAGAAGGAGCCAGAAGATTAGAAAAGATTGCTAGAGTTAGTTTGAGGCCAAGCAGAGCAATTCAGAGTCCAAGAGAAAAGCCAGATTGACTAAGTCAGTTTGGAGAGGAGTTTGAGCCAGAACAACTGAGGTGAACCGGCCAGCTAAAGTTCAGAAAGAACAAGAAAGGGTGCATTTATTCAGCAGCAAGTCTCAAAGGCTGAGAACATTCTAGGCCCAGGTTAGATTGTAAGGGAGTTAGCAGCTCTCCAGGACTAGGCCTAGGTTAGAGATGGAGGCAGTGAGTCTCCCTGACACCAATTACAGCAGGAGAATAAAAGTTAGTTTTACAATAGCCATCACCTCGGTCATATATAACAGCCCAGCAATTAGAAGTACATGCTCAGCCAACATTCTTCTTGTTAAATACTAACGTCAAGTGTCTCATTTCTTTTAACTAGAAACAGCAACCGGAATAAACATTTTCAAACACAGTGTGTTCTTATCCCCTGTGTATGAACTTCAAGAGGGCAGAGAGTTATCTCCCTATGTGTCTCCCATGCCAAGAATGGTGGCTGGCACAAATAGGTGCCTAACTATGTATTTAGTGGTATTTTTTTTAAAATGTGGTATAATGTTTCTCTTCTAAATAGTTTACTAAGAAGAAATCCCTAAACAGCTATTCTCTACTTTTAATAGAATATATAGCTTAGAAAATGCACCAACATACATATTTACAACTATCATACTTGTCAGCACTTTCCCCCCTTTATTAATATGTAGTGGTCACCTTTATCCCTCCTGGCTAATTTTTGGGTTGAATTCAACTTTACTAGATACCAGAATAGCTGTACCCACTTTCAGTGCCTTCTTGCTTGATATGTTGATTTCCATCCTTCGGTTTGTACTCTGGGGTGCCTTTGCCAGTGGGCGTCACTGAAGTTAACAGATGCTGTGTCATGCTTTTCAATCCAGTGGATAGTCTCTGTAGTGGTGGGTTGAGGCCATCTGCATTTAAAGTTATTATTGAGAGGGACTACTACTTCCTGTGATTTTACAGGTTGCTTTTCTCACTATTTGTTTATTCTTTACCCATTTCCCTAGTCCTGTCAGGAGATCCTTGATTTACTGTGTCCAACATGACTTCAGTTCTCATTTTTTCATCTGTTTCTCTCTTGCGGTTTTAATTTTTTTCTTGTACTGTCATGACTGAGATTGTCTTTCTCCTCTGTTGACATTCCTTAAGTATTTCATAGTGCCAGCTTTGTGTTCCTAGATTACTTCAGCTTCTACTTGTCTTGAGATGGTCTTAAGATTAAACATCATGATAGTCTAGCCATCCAATCAATACCTGAATTTAATAGTTAGTTCTAAAAATAAGATATACAAATGGCCAAGAAATAATTGTAAAAATATTCAACATCCTTAGCTATCAGGAAAAATGTACAGTCAATCTACATTGAGATTCTATTTCACACCAGCCAGCTTGACTCTCCTTAACAAAATCAATGACAACAAAGACTTTTTGGGGAAGAAAAGAGGTTTTGGGAAAGGAGAAACCATTATACACTACTGATAGGAATATCAACTTGGTAACTCAGCATTCAAATCAATAGAGAAGTTCCTCAAAAACTGAAAATAGAGTTACCATATGACCTAGTTATATTACTTCTTGGTATGTACCTAAAGAGCTATAAGTTGGCATAGTATAGAGATATTATTACTAGAAAATTTGGGGATCCCTACCTGGTGTGCCACATGTTACTGGGGAAACTGAGGTCATTTTCAGAGTTCTTAGTCTTATTAATAAATTTAAGGATGGACACAGAAGAAAACTTGGAGATGATTTTATTACCATTTAAAAGAGAAAAAAAAATATCCAGGGCAAGCAAGCTGTACATCCCAGCAGCTGCCTGGAGGAGGAAAATGGGGAAGAGAAAGGAAAGAAATCCATCGGAAAAAGAATGACAAAGCACAAAGTATCAGCCCAGCTCTGTTATCCTTACACATCTGAAAGACAGAGATAGAAGAAAAGGGAAAGTTACATCTTTCTGACTGAGGACTCCAAAAGGCAGAGTAAAGAGAGCTTTATGGTATGGTGGGCCTGTAGAAACTACATTAGAGCAAGTGCCTAGGTACGGGAAAGGAATAGTACATTATGTCATCAAAGGAACAATCATTTCTCCTATCTTTCCAGGATGGCTTAAGGGGAGCCAGCCTTCCTGAGCCCAGGTAACTGATTGTCCCAATTGAACTAAGTTATTTTTTAAATCAACATTTTTTTTTTATGTATAGAAACAACCTTTCCATTAAATAGCACTATAATAGAATGACTTGATATAATTTTAAACAGGAGGATAAAAAGAACAGTTTCAGATTAAAGAACCTCTCTCCTAACAAGAATTTTGAAAAAAAAAAGTCATTTTTATCTAAATGGGTCAGTTGGACAAATATATCCAGTGACTAATCATGTCTAACTGTTGGCCAATGGAATCAAAAAGAAAACCTGACTTCACAATCATGGCCTCAAAGGAATAATACATGTTGGATTTTTTTTTTCTGAAATACAAAATTGATTCTTGCTACTTTGAAACACAGGAAGTTGATGGAATAATCTTAAGAGAGAGAACAATGGCTTGTCTCACTCAGGTAGATTTCCTCTCCTTTCCTTTCTTTTTTTTTTTTATTAATTTTTTTAGATTTATTTGATTTTATTTCATTTTTGTCTAGGAGGAAACAGTTTTCTTTAAGTTGCTTTAGCAGAGCCCTAACCTTTAGTGTTATTATAGTGATACATGTCTATACATGTTTACTGCTGAACTATTCAGAATAGATAGCAATCTACAGATGAGTGGGCAAAGAAAATACGATACATAGAATGGAATTCCATTAGCCACAGAGGAGAATAAAGACATGGTGTTGGAAGCAAATGGGTAGAGCTGGAGTTCATTATCTTAGAAGAAATGGCCAACTCAGACAAATGCTTTTTTTTTCTCATATGCAGATCTAATTATGTGTCTATAGGCTTTTGTGCTTGTATGTGGGGGAGAGTGTGATAGTAGAAATTTGATTATGAAGAGAAAAAGGTCTTAAGGAAGCAAGCAACAGAGAGAGTAATGTGTGTCTATGTGATAACTGAAAGTGGCACTATCTGTTGGGGGAAAGAGAATGTAAGAGAAGGAAAGGGAGGTGGGGAAATAAACGGGGATGAATTGATGATGTGTATGTATGAAAATTCTATCGTGGAACTTGCTATCCTGTGTGCTGTTCTGATTTGGTTGCAGTTGCTGTGATAAACACCATGACTAAAAGCAACTTGGGATAGAAAGGGTTCGTTTTAGATTACAGGTTATAGTCTATCATCAAGGGAAGCCAAGGCATGCTCCGCCAGCTTTCTTATATAACCCAGGCCCCATTTGCAAAGGGGTGGCACTGCCCAAATTGGACTGGGCGCTCCTACATCCAACAATCAAAAAAAAAAAAAAGCCACAGATGTTCTATAGGCCATTCTGTTAGGTGTTTACTTTTCTGAGGTTTCTTCCAACCAAGTGATACAAGTTTGTGTCTAGTTGACAATAAAAACTAACAAGTATATATGCTAGCAAAAAAAAATAAAAATACCAAAGGTTGGGGGGGCGGGAGGATGTGGTGCATACCTTGAATCTCAGCACCGTGGATACAGAGCAGAGACAGGAAGATCTTTATGAATTAGAGGCCAGCCTGGTATACATAATGAGTTCCAGGATAGCCAGAGTTGAAAAACAAGACCCTGCCTCTTAAAAACTAAAAAGAAAAGAACAGTTAACTACAAAGTACCTAATTATAGTCCTGTACACATCCATTCTAAAGCCAAACTATTAAAGCCAGGGCAGCTGCTTGAAAAGCCTATGGAGGGTACCAGTCTCTGGGCAGCTGTCCTGTTATAGTAATTTGAGGCTCTGTGTTCTCATGACCTGGTCCTTCTTTACAGTCATTAGCAAGTAGCATCTTCATCCATGACTATAACATACCGTCGTGATTCAGTTCTACACCTTCAGACACCTTGAGAGCTATGGGAAAAGTTCCAGCATCTATGCCTTCCCGATGCTGATGAACTCAGTTTAGATGTGTGCTCACAATGTCATTCACAGTCTTGCTGGGAGAAGCTCAATGTGTTGTGACTTAGGCCATCACATTTAATCGTACCTGTCAGCACTACCCTGAGCCATCTCAGCAGAGTTCAGCCCAGAGCCAGCCTCTGATGGCCACCTCCCTGAACTTCCATTTTGGATTGTAGGAGAAACAGATGGACAATTTGCCAACAGTTTTTGCTCTGCTAAACTGAAAACCTTGTAATTATCTAAGCTTGTCCTATTCCCAAAACTAGAGTTTTTTTGACATTTGAATAATAATTCCTGCCCTTTTTTGGGGGTGGGGGCTATTTCCTACCTTGATCACACGCATTTCTTTGCAGAATCACTCTTTTACAAAGGAAGTCTTCTTTGTTTATAACTTTGACTAAGTGACACTGATCGGAAATAGTTCTTGCCAAAATCCTCCTGGTTCATTTTCTTTATGACTCTTTTCCTCTCTTGTGTTTTATGTTCGTATATTCTGATTGACACCAACCTGAATTGCTTTCTGTGCTTTCCATAACCTCTCATCTTCCTTTCTTGACAGATTACTGTTGACATCTCATCTGTGGGTCCTACAGATGCTTCCTTCTCTCTTGCATGCCCCCTTTCTATTCCCACTGATTCTGAATTATTTCTCTCTGATGTCTAGTATAGATTGGTGACAGTGCCACTTAGAAATGTATCCAGATTAAGCACAGACCTGAAGCGTTTCATATATCTTTATCATCCCTCAAAGCCCAATGGAATGTTACTTACACATACCAGAGTGTATGCTATGGAATGTTTTACACCGTGATGCCCTACATTTGAAAGAGCTAACTTGTGACTGAGTGGTCATCTTTGATGAGAACCTGAGACCCAGAGCTCATCAGTGTCCCAGCTTGCCCTCTGAGACCTCTTGAGACATCTGGGTTTGATTCCACTTCTGTTTCTGTTTAGGGTCGAAAGGCAGCTTTTTCCCTTTGGTTTTATAGATTCAGCTCTTCACCAGTGGTATGGAAGCCCTGCAGGAATTGGACAGAGATCCATTGGAAAATGCATGAAAAGTTCAAAAATAAACCTGACCCCATTTCAATCAGGAGAGCAGCAGGAGCTTTTTACGAAATCCCAGGCAGTGCCTGGGTATGGATTGATTGGCCTGCTGTGACCATTACCAATAGAAACAGGCCATTTCTCTAAGACCAGTTTTTGCTCTGATAGGGGCTGCCTGTATGTGCCACTGGGGGAAATTGCATTCAGATAGCACAATCTAATTCAGGGTTCTGGATACTTATGTACTTGACTTAAGGCCCTGCTGATATGTTGAACTCTGACCCTTCTTATCTCTTCTTTCTTCTTACAGCTGAAGGGGGCAATAGGCTAAGAATCCTTTCTAATGACTCCACACTATAAAGACCTGATGAGTATGCCCCTAAAATGCTCTTGGACCCATCCTCTTTTCTCTTTCTACCCTTATGAAAACCTCCACGTTCCTTATAAAAATTTATGTTTGCCTAATAAGCAAGGCTGCCTTTAGCCTGGCATCAGAGAAGATCCCCAGTGTCCAGTCACATCAATCACTGCCTCAGAGAATGTAAAATCTCTGCCATGAGCCAGATACAGTGTCACAGGCCCATAATCCCATAAATTAGGAAGCAGAGGCAGGAGGATTTCTGTAAGCTCAAGGTCAGCTTTGACCATATAGTAAGTTCCAGGCCACCCTGGTCCACAAAGTGTGATACCATCTTAAAAATCTGAATTAATTAACCATGAAATTGGGCCCATATACTCAGGATAACATTATCAGCATCCACTATAAATCAAATAACAGCCCTTCCTCCTTAAATTTTGTTCCATCTACCCTTCCCAAAGATCATATGAACAATATCAGTGGGAAACATAGTATGAGAGCCTCACACAGGCAGAGAACATACCATACTAAGTAGACTTGAAAAGCCAACCCTATTTTCTCACTCATAAAATATTTTGTTTCATATTAACCCTGACTATCTAGGCATCTATGGAACAAATATGTTGTTGCATTTAAGCTCAGAATTCTGTATATTGGTTTTCATTTCACCTGTAGTGAGTCAATAGATGGAATTACCAGTTATCAGACTTATATAAATTAGGATTCTTTTTCTGCCATATTCCTTGTAGGTCTCCAATTCTACACCAACCCGATTTCTGTCATATATTCATCCTTCTAATATCTTTGAGCGACCACTCTGTACTGGGTTTTTGCAGGGAGCTGAAGCAGCTGACTGTGCAGTGGAGACAGAGACCTCTAAATTGCACTGCAATTGTTAGGTGTTGTGAGAGCTGAAGGAACCATCCTGGTGGTTACACTGGGTCACAAGCTCCAGGAAATCTTTCTGGAAAGAGACAGTAAATTAATGAGTTTCTATAGGGACCAATAAGAGGCAGCACCTGTGTTGAAAGTTAAAGGTTCTTAGAGTCTAAAGTCTGGTCTTTGCTTTGTACTTTGATGGTAGAGAGAATGTAGAATGCTTAGCTGCTGGCACCAGTCACTTCTTACTAGGTCACCTGCATATGCCAACCTTGGAGGATCACTGGGCCATGCCTTCTAGTGACTGTACTATAGGAAGGGAGCTAGGCTGCCATTGAAATAGTGATTATACTAAGGAATGCTGAGAGAAGGAGAAATAGTCTCCCCCAGGGAAAATCACATGACTTCACTCTGTTATGCAATACCTAACGGTCAGCCCTGAACTCATACTTAAAAGTAGCATTATACAGACTGAGCAGGTTGTACTTAAGTATTTAAAAAAAATGGTGGCTGTGTAAACCTAAATGATGGTCGAGGATCAGTCTTGAGAACTTCGTGATGGGTAGAGGGAGTTCATTGCTGAGGGTGATTCCAGTTGATTTCATTCTAAGGTTCAGAGACTGAGAAAGAATGACAAAACATTATAAACAAAATTAAAACTAGAAACAAAACAAACAGTAGAGCATGTAGATTCTATTTTAGGACAAAGTACAACTTTCTGGATAACTCTTGCCTAAAGGACAGGCTCAGTGAGACAGGACAGAATGCACTCTGACAAAATGTGTCGGAGAATTCTATAACTCAGCGTTGGGGGTTGTGCCTTCCATGTATTTACTATGGCGAGCACACTTAGAGTGATAGCTCAGTTCTTCATTGTGTTGGTTTAAACATAGAATTAACCTTACACGAGTTTCTCTTCACTTTGGGAAAGGTCCTGGTTCAACCTTCTGCTTCTTTTCTAATTCATTTGTACCCAGTTCCTCAAGAGACAGCTTGAAAAGTGAAAAATGTACCCACGGAAACATTCATGACATTTGCTCCTCAGAGAGCCAGTTTTCAAAACTCTATAAAGTAAGTAAGAACATCTGAAGATCTTCGTAAATTCCTTGACTATAGAGCTTGGAGGAAGTGTCTTTAATTGATGATGGGGCACATAAGTTCAATTTAAATTCTAAAGTGGAATCGAGTTCAGCCTTGCATAATTCCAGCATATTGATTTTCTTTTGGATTTTGGCTTAAAAAATTAAAGAGGAAAAACCTTAACTACAAACAATAACACTGCTTTGTGAAATCTTAGATGTGCTGCTATTGACATTAATGCCTCATGACCAAGTCACCACTGGTTTCCCACAATTTGGTGTTCATTTACATGTCCCAGATTCAACTAATGAGCAGAGGAGAGAATTGCAACTATCATTGAGCTTTCAAATACTTGCCTCATTTAAAACTTTCAAGTTTTCCATAAATTGCCACCTTGGATTCTACCAAAAGCCTGCATCTGCCTGGAATTATTCTTTCCAGCCTCATGGACCAGATCACATGATGGTCCTGGCTGTGAATATTCACAACATTTCATAGACATCTTTTTCATTAGACCTACACCATTTTGTCTGGTTGTAATTACACAGTTTCACGTGTCTGTCTAACTGTCATAAGCTATGCTTTGGGTTGACACCATGTCTAATTTATCGTCCTCTTGTCTAGAACAGTCAGGTCATGAGTCAAGGTAGATGGTCCTGGTGGTGACTGAATCAATGCTGTCCACATCTCTGTAGCTACGTCTTACTTAGCACAGTGTATAGTTCATGATGTATCCCTGACAGAATTTCAGCAGAGGTCCAGGGGCAGAGCAGCTGAGTTTAATTTTTTTTTGTAATTTGCCATTTACTGGGGCTTATAAGCCAAATGCCTGTGTCTTCCTAAATACATCCCCAGCAACTCTTAACTCAAATAGGACTCAAAATGAAGATCGTGTAGGTAGGCTATAAAAATTAGGTGAGGTCTCAAGACTGAGCCCTTACTTTTATAGGGCTGGTGCCCAAACAAGAAGACACAGCAGTAATCTTTGGGGACCAAGTCCTCCCCTGGAGCTAAATTACCTGAAAACTTATTGGACCTTCAAGCCTCCAGAATATGAAAAAATGTACTTAAACCACCCAGTCTTAGATTTTGTTTCAGCATATGGAGCTGCCTAATTCTCTCAGCGACTTCATTTGCTTGGTGAACATGCAGACAGGCTTCTACACAGCTGCTTCAGTGGGTTTGGATGATAGAGGCATTGTTGTGTCCCATCTGAACGGGATAATTCCCCATCAGAAAGCATCTATTCTAGCATTAACGAACAATGAGAATTCATTGGCAGCCAGGGAACAGTAATTAACCCAGCTCCCCCACCTATTGAATCTAAAGACTCCAGGAAAGTTTGCAGCTAGAGCCCCCTCATTTTCATGTTCCCTTCCTGGAGCACAAGATAAAAATGTGTTATAGGTGGCCCTCCTGGGTTCAGACCCTGCTGAGGCATATGCATGGCAAGCTTGCAAAGAAAGTAACTTTTCAAACAGAATCTCTGAAGAACACTGTTGGCTATATTCTTGGAGGGAAGTCTTTGGGACAGGATGAACTACCAAGCTGGATTAGCCAGTAGCATGAGATTAGACACCAGGATGTTTCATTCATGTTTATGAGATCATGGCTTGTCCTTAGAAAACTGAAGATATTCTGTTCTATTTTCTTAGAGCTCAGGAGCCCTTGCTCAGGACACACTAACTTGAATATAAACATTAAAACTTATTGAAGCTCTAAGTGCTACAGATAATGAAGACTGTAGAAGTCCTACTATTAACTCATCTCTTCTTGGTAATGACATGCACGGGAGGGTAGGCTTAGTGGGCTAGAATTTTGGCCCAAACTTCCATGGCTTAAGAATATCAAGCCTAGCTGGGCAGTTGTGGCACATGACTTTAATCCCAGCACTTGGGAGGCAGAGGTAGGTGGCTATCTGTGAGTTGAAGGCCAGTCTGGTTTACAGAGTGACTTCTAAGACACGCAGGGTTACACGAAGAAACCCTGTCTCAAAAAAAAAAAGAAAAGAAAAGAAAGAAAGAAGGAAGGAAGAAAGAAAGAAAGAAAGAAAGAAAGAAAGAAAGAAAGAAAACAAAAGACGATCAAGCTACTGTGACCTAGAGAGTTTAAGTTTTCAGTGTGGGATGAATTAAGACATGCCTAGAAACTGAAGGTGATTGGCCCAATAGAAAATTTGAAAGGGGAGTATTTTGCCCCTTTCCAAAGAGAGAGCAATCACTGTCAGAAGCAGGCAAAGCTGTTGCCTTTGCAAAGCAAGTTAGACTTACCCAACATAGTTAGATGAAAAGAATATATGTATATTATTCTAGCAAAAAAGGAATGGCATCCTGAGGAAGGCTCCTGTGGCCTGCCTTGGTGAGCCACTGTGGCAGGGATGCTCTTTGAGTGGGAGGTTTCTGTTCATTTGCAAATGTGATGACATTTTCAGCTTTTTGTACCAAGAACAGAAGCACCTTAGGAAGCCCAGGTTGAATGCTTTCTCCCTAGAGAATAG
The DNA here is from genome assembly GCA_030674055.1 of Rhabdomys pumilio. Lineage (NCBI taxonomy): Eukaryota > Metazoa > Chordata > Mammalia > Rodentia > Muridae > Rhabdomys > Rhabdomys pumilio. The sequence goes on along the minus strand of JANHMN010000020.1, from coordinate 5,127,603 downwards.
CAAATGAGGTTAATCCATTTATTGATGGAGGGTTGGGGAGTAAGGATAGGAGGAGGTTGGGGTAGGAAGAGAAACGTGTTGTGTGGCCATGAGTAATGACTGAGAGAAAATGTTTGCATTTGTGTCCTTCCTCCAACATGATGACTTTCTCCAGACATGACAGATGTAAAGCTCAGAGAGCATGCCCCGCTTTCAAAAAAGCTAGGGGGTATTTGTGTCCTCTTGACCTGAGGGAGCAGGCAGAGAAATCAATGAATGTGTTTGTAACTAAGCCCTTGGGAATGGGACATTTGGCTTCAAGTTAGGAATTCAATTCAACAGCAAGTCCAATAAAGAGGGAAGTCACTGCGGTCAAGGCACCACCTTGTGTAGTGAGTGAAGCTGATGGTGATTCCAGAATGGCTTAATGTAGCTGATGTTGCCTCCCAGAGTGGCTTGTATTCACATTACATTGGACAGCTATGATGAGAGTGAAGATGAATTTTCTTTACAGCAGTCTCCAATCTATGCTCAAACCAAGTAAAGTCGAATCCAAGGAAGCTGGTGATGAATTTGTGCCTTAGTTTCCAGGATGGGAGAAGGAACTCTGATGAGCCAGATGATTCCGGTGGAACTAGATACTATGTCAGTGCTCTGCCCTGGGCTCCATTCATCATGCCTCCCATTCTAGTATTCAGGACCCATCATCCATCAGCATGTAGGCATTGGTTATAAACTAGCCCAGTATGTGAGTAATAATAGTCCCCAGTGATCATGGAAAATCCCAAGGTTGATTGATGAATGTGATTATGTCAGGTCACTGAGAGATTTCCATTGGAATGGGGTCTTTCCTCCCTCCATAGTTAATAAAACTGAAGTTGATTCCAAAATGACACAGTGAACAAACAGGCAAAAAGACCAGTACCACCTGGGCTATGGTCACCATGGTTGGCACCCTTGAAAAAGTGAGAAATCCTCCCTCTCCTGGTTAAATTTGACAATATTTCTCTCTACGTTGACCAGCTCCCTGGCTTGGAACAAGGACTTGATTTTCCTACCGAAGCTTTGATTCCATTCACACCTTTATGGAACATCAGCTATAAATTCAAATGCAGAGACCTAGTGCCAGCCTTAAACACTCACAGAGTTAAGACAGAGCATGAAGGATATCTAGGGGGAAGAAAAGTTGGCTCAGTGGTTAAGAACACTTGCTGCACTTTTAGAGGAACTGAGTTCAATTCCCAGTACCCACATCGGATGACTAACAATTATCTGTAACTCCAGCTCCAGGGGACTCTCCCAATCCCTTCAGAGGACCTGAATTCACACACACACACACACACACACACACACACACACACACACACACAC
>JANHMN010000020.1:5041158-5126243 GCA_030674055.1 Rhabdomys pumilio | reverse complement strand
ACACACACACACACACACACACACACACACACACACACACACACACATGCACCCCACATACATACACAATTAAGTAAAACCAGTAATTCTTGTTTTTAAAGGCTGGCTAGTTGTACAAGTACAATGTAGGTATAGTTTCCTTTATCCACGTGTGACCTACGAGGATATTGGAAATGGTGGACCACAGAGAGATTCCTCTAGAGTAACTTTGTGTTGGGACATCAGAGTTTAAATGTTCCTCTCTCATTGTCATCCTGTAAACCATTGTCAACTCTATTCCTAGAGGAATAATTTCCAAAACTGGACTGGATTTTCATGGAGTATGCTCCCTAGAAAGGCAATTGAAACTGATAAGGTCTTCGCGTCAAGGCCAGCACAGGTAGTTTCTGTTTGTTAAGAATCTGATAATCTCCGTGTTTGTTAGGACAGATGTGTGCCTCAGCCAGGAGGTGGAAGAGCAACTTCTGGCAATAATATCAGGAAAACTAGACTGTGTGCATTCAAGGGGTCAGTTTACTCCTGGCTCGAGGGTTCTGATCTCATGTATGTAGAGACAGAGACTGACAAATCTTGTCCTCCCCACAATCCTCTTTGAAGACATGATGCTCGAACTGAGATCTGAATGTCAAAAGCTACCAGCAAATGTGGGAAAAAGCATCCCAGAAAGCGGAAATAGCTACTTCACAGGGCCTGGGTAGCCATGAGATTTTAGCACACCCACAAGTCAACTACAAGAAACAAAATTAAAACAGGAAAAGTCAGTAGGTTCAGATTTTAATGACTAAGCTAGTAAGTGAGAATCCAGAGCAGCAGTCAGAGGTCAGGAGCTTTTATCAGCTTTCACTGTACATCCGAAATGCATCTGTACAAACGCTCGTGCAGTTAGCCTGACACGAAACCCAGCTACCAATGGCTTTGTTTTTGTTGCTGTTGCCACTACCCTCTCAGTGTTATTTTAGGTTCTCCAGGTGATTGTAATTACAGACTAAAAATCATGGATGCAGTTCTATCAACTAGGTAAGAACATTGGATTTTATTTTTAAGAACAAAATAAAAACCTAGCTGCATGTGGTGACTCACTGCTGTAATCCCAGCACTTGACCAGAGAACCAGAAGTCCAAGGTCAACCTCAAATACATAGCAAGTTCAAGGCCAGCCTAGGCTACATGGGACTCTAGGGCTGGAAGCGGCACGACAGGAGAGAACAATAGGAAAGCACGAAGAATTTTAAATAGGTTATGCACTTTGGGGTCTATGATTACAGTGATCCACAGCATGGACTGAAGGCTCAATGGAGGCAAAGATGAGGGAAGCTACATGCTGCCCATGGAAAACAGTTATGGATTCCATCTGGTGCACAGAAGTGTGACGATGCATGAAACAGTGTGAAGCTGAAGTCACCCATCTGATTTGAGGATATGGTAAGAGATGGACAACTAATTGAGTTTTAATTGGAAAACTCTGTATACTGTGACAATTACGGGAACTAGGGTTCTTAACAAGTATTTTTGTATGAGGGGGAGGAAATAAAAAAACTATGCTTCTTGCACGTAATATTTAAGACACCTGTGAGATTGTAATTGGGGGTGGGGTGGGGACAGATGTGTTTAGGACTTACAGAATTCCTTCCCTGGTAAGAACAGACTACTGAACAGTCAGAGAAGACAGAGGACTAAGCCTCTGGCAACTGGAAAGTAACAGGATTGTACAGTCACCTTGGGGGAAGCCCAAGCCTGGAAGTCGGCTAAACTGATACTTAAAGGGCCGCTGGCTCCCCCCCCTTTCTTCTATTAGTTCTGTTTAGATACCTGTCGCTCGCACGCACGCATACACACACATAACACACATACGCACATACCATGACTTTCTGCCTTTTCCCCCTCTCAGTATCTTCTGGGAACAAGAAGCTGCCCTCTTAGAAAAGACAACTTTGTTTTCATTGTCGACACATGTCCCTCTCACTCTACTTCTAGATTTCCAAATTTGTTTTGTGGTCAGCACTTGTATGGTCACTTGAAGGATGTAGGAAAGAGACCAAAACTATGCAGAGGATTTGTGAGTTTTGGTGACATGTCTTTGGTATTTCAAGCCATGGATTAGAATCTTCTTAAGAGCAAGAATGGACACCCTTATGGGGAAGGGTGGCTGTCATCCTCTAGGACTGTGCTTCTCATCCTTCCCAATGGGCTTCGGCCTGTTAATAGAGTTCATTATGTTGTGGTAACTCCCCCACACATAAAATTATTTTCTTACTATTTTATAATTGTAATTTTGCTATTATGAATGCTGATGTAGATATGTGATGTGTGATGAAAGGGCCGAGACACACAAGTTGAGAACCACTGCTCTAGGAGATCCCAGTAATACAGGCACTTCTGGGTGAATTAAAATGAAGAATAGTGGCTCCATGCAAAATATCCTAGTATCAAAAAAGCATTCTGAAATTTTTTTAAAAAAAAGAAACTGAAGTGGAAGGAAATTAACCACAAGTTTGTGATATTAAACTCTAGTCAAAAGAAACTGAAGTGGAAGAAAATTGAACCACAAGTTAGTGATGTGTAAACTTTAGTCAATTCATTTATTTTCCTCTTGAGAACAAAAGGAACTAGAGACGGCCATGCAGTATGAGAAGGGGTGGCAAAGATAAAAAACGACAGTAATGACCTCCCAGGATAGTTTTATGTTATGGCAGTCAAAGGTAAATCTATCAGATAAGTCATTAGAATCAATCCCTTCGCAACCACTCTTTCCAGGTTCCTCCCACCCCCACACAGCTAGAAATTCTCTGGTACAGTTGGTTCTTCGGGTCCCTCACTGATTATCCCCATTTGAAAATTTCAAGTTCTTCAAGGTCGAGTTTGATATTTGAAATAGCAGAGAGATACCTCTAATAATAAAAATGATCGCTGTGGTTAGAGAAGTAACGGCTGACATAACAGGAAAAGCACGACCTAGTGGCTGATGATACGGGAGGGGTGAGATCTTCCACCAGCATGGCCATGGATTATCTGTGACCATGGGAAGAGTCTCTCCAGGGGCTCCTGATGAGTTTCTGCATCCCAGAACCATATCAGTAACTTCCCTCCCCAGTAGCCCATGGATTGGCTGACCTCTGATAGCCAACTTGAGTCTTGAGAAGAGAATACTGGAAAACATGAAAATTCCCAAAGAGTAAATGTGGATTTGACTTGAAAATCATCAAATTCCATCTTCACTGTTTCATGAAAATGAACTGTTCAACAATAACTCAATTCTTCCACTTTACTTAATAGGAGAATTTGTCAGAACTGGGATGCTGTCCATGGTATATAAACATCTTCCAGTTTCTGAACAAGGAGCCATTTAAGGTACTGTAGGCTCTGAGAAAGCAGATAACTCTCCTGGCTCAGGAATCAACAAATCTTTCCCCAAGTCATGTCCTCTAGTTGTTTTCCTTGCTCAAAAGTTAAGGCGGATGTAATTAACTTGTCACTTGCTGGATATTTAAAAATATTTTTGATGATAAATCACCATGAGACTTTTTATATACAACTTGGAGGGAGTACAAAAGTTTTCATGGCACCACAATTATGAACCTTCTATTTGTGTCTATTTAGATACAGAAAAATGCAAATGATGATAAATTTCATTTATCCTAGCAGTTGCTCCTATTCACACCCAAATACATGAAGTAATCATCGGAAGGACTACCATTTATCTCATTAAGACGCATTTTGAATGAACTAAAATGATTCATTAATTTTCTTGTAATGCATTGTGTTGGCCAGCTTTGTACTCATAATTATAACGATAGCTCGACCCAAATGATATGTTTAATACTTAGACTGGCAGAACTCTGCTTCAAAAATTTATATTTACAAACGAGTTTGTCACAGAGATATGAAAGGCCAATCAATAAAACATTTTAAAGTAGAACGTTATATTTTTCATTTGGCTTCAATTTTATGTGTAAAGTGAAATGAAAATAGAATTAGAATTAGTTGGAAATAAAGGCTACAGAAGTCAAGGAGGAAGAGCCCACTTATGTACTTTTGTCTTAATCAATGATAGGATCAAATCACTATTGTATCAATGGCCAGTCTTTTGAGTTCAAATTGACAAGACAGTAGAAATCAAATGTACTAAATATATTTTAGTGCCATAATGCAAATACATTATTTGTGGCTGATAGACTCCAAGATGGAATGGTTTAGATGCCAGCTTTGATGTGTTTAAAGCAGCCAGTGGCTTTTCAGAATTCTCTAATGGGAATATAATTAAGAAAGCAAGTAGATGTCTCTTATGAGTATATAACGGATGCTCTGCTTAGCCTTGCATTTCCTCTTCAGCCGAGGACACAATCCGACACTCCAAATAAGTATTCTTTGACCACTGAGCAGTGGTAGGAGGCATATAGTCTTCCGAACGGTGGCCCCAAGAAATAGTCTCAAGTCAGAGTAACTGGAAAATGACCACTAGTGATTATATGCACATACTTTTTATGTATGTGTTGCATATATGTAGAAAAATATATAACCTAACTTTCCATTTTTAGTCTTTTTTAAGTGCACAGTTTGATAGCATTAAGGTTCTTCACACTGTCGGACATCTACAGGCAGTATGTACATAAATGTGTTTAAAATTACAGAGGGCCTCGAAAAGTATTATTGATAAGCTTCATTTACTGATGGATTTTTATTTTAGAGCAAGCTAGGCATAGGTGATCTTTTCCTTGTTCTCCATGTAACTCTGAGAGTTTTCTTTGCTTTGTGCTGCCAAACGGATGCCGTATAGAAGTAGCCCTTGGCCATCACATCTTAGAATTTGATTCAAAAAATGTTATCAGGGATTTGGGTTTGTTTTTTTTTAACATGTAATAACGTGTGTCACATATCAAGTAAAATATAAAAAGAAAAGGTAAATTTTGACACATCTTCTGCCATAGGAGGTGACTGAGGATCAGTTTTTGACACTTTAGGGACACAATTAGGATGTGACTTGTCGTAAAGATATTTTTATCCTAGAATGCCATCTGCTACTTTTACCTTAACTCCCATATCTGACCTATCTGGGAACTTCAGTTTTCAATCATATACACACATTGATTAAACACTAGCTCACTGCCATGCCAGCACTGGGCTGCAGACAGGAGACATATAACCATGCTTAGGACCCCTGGCTTACTTGACAAAGTCAGATTCTCCATTGATATCAGTGGCGTAAGTGCAGATAATAATTGAACCAGGGAGAGAAGTGGAAGGCAAACTTCAGAGAAGAGTGGTCCAGGGAGTCTCAGAGGACCAAGCAGGAATGTGATAAAGAAGAATGAAACTTGTAGACACAAGGAGCACCCCCAGAGCACCCCTTACCCTCAGCCTGTTCTTGACTTGTATTTGAACAACTTGAACTTTAAGTTAGGTGCTTCTGGGAGCCCTCCCTGCAAGGAGTCCGTGGCAACTGAAACCAGATGTGTTGGGATGACGGGAAGTCAGACAGCAGCACCATGAGACTTCAGAGAACAGAAGAATCTTTGGGGGAAACAGGGCTTTGTCTGATGCTCCCATGCCTCAGTGTTCCTGAATCTCTCTGACAGCAAGACTTTGATATTTACTTCTTTATGAGCATTGGGGGTAAATAGAGCTTCTCATGAAAGGTCAGAACAACTCAGGGAGAGAAGTACATAATTCCCACATCTGGGTGGCAGCAACTGAGAAAGGAAGGACCTTGAACTTTAAAAGTGTGCACGGTGGGTGTGAGGCAGTGTGGTTCTGTCAGACTGCCTAAGAGGGAGGGAGAAAGTAGAATTGGAAATAAAAACACACTTGCCTTCTTCCTCCAGTGTTTTTTCTTGGTTACTTCTTGATGCTCTGTCTGTTATCACTACAGGTTTGATGGGAGGTGGTTAGAAGAAGGAGGGTATAGAGGGAGAAAGACTCAAGATGGCTACAGCTATATGTGACAAATTGCTACCCGGTTCATCCTCTTCTCAGAACTCCCATGCTGGATGGGGGTTTGCTTTTAGAGCTTGTAAGGTGCCCTGTGCAGAATGCTCATCGTCTCTCTTTGACAAGTTTTGTACCAAGTATCTCGACTACATAGTCATGATAAATAGTAACATGGTGTGCAGAAGGTCCTAAGTGTTTGGTAATCTTCAAAATGCTTCTAAAACCTAGCAAAGCAAGTGTTATCGTTATTCCTTACTACATGAGTTATCAGTCAGAGAAAGGTTAAAAACTTGGCCACAATCCCAACTCTACAGTCAGCAGCAAAGACAAGATTTGAAACAAGGCAGTCTGGTCCCCCTGTCTGTGCTCCTATAACAAGACTGTCCAGTGAATGCTCATAACTTCATTTTGCAAAGAGGAGAGTGAGTCTCAGAATTCAAAGGTGTAGCTGTTTAGTCTGGGAGTTGGAATTAAACATGAAAGTTCCCGGGTTTGTGTTCATTGTATTGCAGAACAATTTGTACCTGCTTAGCACAGAAACAGTTAAGCATTTTGACTGAGAAAGATGATAGGATTAGCACATCCTTTATTCAAGTATGCAGGGTAAGTAGTCTGAGATCAATGACCAGAGGACGGACAGAACTGTGAACTGTGGTAAAATTTCCTCTACTCTTGGCATCTTGTTCACAAGCCTTGTATGGGGGAAGAAGTTGAGAAGGAGAGACAGTTTGGTTCATTTACTTTAATGTCAGGCTAATGTGTATTGTTTGTGAATATCTTGAAGCAAGAAAGAAATACAGAAAATGATCAATATCATATCCTGATATAGTGATTAACTTATTCATCTAGGATGTATAGATAAATGTATTCATAAACATGTTTTGATCTGCTTTGTTTATATTTGAATTTCTTCAACTTAATATTATAACCTGATTTCAATAAGTATTCTTCAACAGGGTGAATTTTAATAGCTGCATAGTAAGTGAATAAGCTAATTTATTTCCCTCTGATTCTTTCATTGCTGGGTCTTTACCCCTGTTTATATTTCAGATGACTTCTTTAGCGAAAATATTCAGAAACAGCATGGTTGGCTCAAAAGCTTTTTATTTGTTTGACCAAAATGTCCTCAAGAAAAATATTGAAATTGATTTCACCACCAAATCTGTATTAGATATAAATTCTATCTCCCTGACCTCTGTCAACAGTATTATGCTCTCAAGATCTGCCACTTAGAGGCACAAGAATTTTTCTCTTCAGTTTTAAAATTGAAGCCCATTGATTAACAAAGGCTTTCGCAAGCTCATTTAGTTTCCTTAAAAAAAAGCTCATTTAGTTTTCTTAAAAATGTACATACATATCATTTGCCCCCTTTTTCTCCACTGGGGTGGGGGTTGTTAGCCCAGTAAATGTGTATAAATTCTTCATGCTTAATTTGATACAGATTTCCCCCAATGGCTCATTTTTCTTTAAATTTTAAGTGTTTTCTAACTCATGGAAATTTTAAAATGATCTAAATATTCTTGGTGGATCTCTCCTTTGCTTCTAACATTCGAATATCTCAAAAAAATATGAGAGACATACTTACCAATGTCTTCTGAGAGTTATTATTTCAATTATATCTTTATAATTTTAATATATTTGCTATGTAGTGAATAATGTTGCTCTTTTTTCAGCTAAGTAATTGTTCAAATTGATATACAGCCACCTTTTCCCTTTTAACTTTATTATAATTCTCTTCCAATTATTTTGTTTAATCAACAGCTACTCCATCTTCATGATCCAAAGGACAATGTGCTGTATATTCTGGGATCTATAGATACACAATTTCTAGCCCTCTAGGAACTAATAAGCAAGGGGGAGGGGCATGTCAGGACTTCTGTAAGGCGGATGAACTCGCATGTTTAGTTTGAGATCAGAGGTGCACAGCCTGTGATGTTGGGGCTCAGTTAGACTGTTTTGTGGAAGGTTGATGTCCAGCTATATGAGGAATGATGAACAGGGAACCTTCAGCTATTGCAGGGTTGTGCCCCACTGCAAGACACCTCTCATGTGCACATCTTCTCTGTGCCACACAGTAAACGAGCAGTGTGAAACAATATAGTCTCACCATGTAGGTCTAAGGTAGAGCAGCTCCCATCATTTTTGCCCGAGACCCAGCAGCAGATTGGCTAAGAGTACATTCTTTCTGCTCTTTTTTGAATTTCGTTTCTTGCCCTCTTCTTCCAGGCACTAGTCCCCTCCCAGACCTCACCCCCAAAACATCAGGATTCCCAAGTCCACATCAACATCTGGTTTTACAGAGTTCATCTGTGACATTTCCTCCCTCTCTATGTAATGGTCCGGAACAAGGTGGAAAATGGTCCTTCCTGGGTATTTTCAGAGCAGTGATTACAAAGGTCTGTGGTAGACTCAGAAATAAGTAGGGGCATGGTGGGTGAATCAATTAGCAAGTCATTTGAATTCAAATGTGTGAAGATACAAATTGAGTCAGTAATAACTGATGTGCTCACAGAAGGTGTGCTGGGAAGCACCTGGCAGGAGCCTGGCAGTCAGAGAGCTCAAGAACTCGTGATACTCAGGACTCAGAACTTAAAGGCAGAGTGAGGAATCATCTCTTCAAGTCCAAAGAAAATGTTTTCTATTTTCCCAGCACAAAACAAGTGTGACTTCTACACGGGTGTTACATAATTCCACCTAACAATTACAGGGTATGTGGAAGGCCTTTTCTCTCCCTCGGTGACACAGATATAGACCAGATTAGACCAGTTTAAAAGCAGATAAAAGCAGGTTTATTAAGAGGCAATTCTTGGGCAGGTTCACTGATCTCACAAGAGGAGGTCAGTGGAGTTCTGCATCCAGGGCTAAAGCAAAGGGGTTTTATAGAGCATAGGCAAGGAGTGATGGCAACCAGGAGTTGGGATTTGACCCATACATAGTCAAAAGCTGAGCCCCTGGGCAGACATTATTGGGTGGGTTGCAGAAAATGGGGAGACAAGGAATGATGACATCTTAGCCTGGAGTTTTCTCTGTGTGGGTGGAATTGGGGCAGGAAGAGCAAACCTCTTCCCTGACTTGTGCAGGGGAGAGCAGGGTTTCCAGCCAAACACTATGTGCTAATTGTCCCACCAGATAGCTCCTAAATATATTGTCACATTAAAAAAAGACTCATCTTAGTTTTTAACTTCTTGAGTTCTATGTACATTTTGGATATTAGCCCTCTGTCAGACGTAGGGTTGGTGAAGATCCTTTCCCAATCTGTAGGTTGCTGTTTTGTCCTCTTGACAGTGTCCTTTGCCTTACAGAAGCTTTGCAGTTTCATCAAGTCCCATTTATCATTTATTAATCTTAGAGACTAAGCCATTGGTGTTCAGTTCAGAAAATTGTCTTCTGTACCAATGCATTCAAGGGTATTTCCCACTTTCTCGTCTATGAGATTTAGTGTATCCAGTTTTATGTTGAGGTCCTTGATCCACTTGGACTTGAGTTTTGTTCAAGATAATGAATATGGATCTATTTGCATTCCTCTACACCTAGACATCCAGTTAGACCAGCACCATTTGTTGAAGATGCTTTCTTTTTATCCACTATATGGTTCTGGCTTTTTTATCAAGTTTCCACAGGTATGTGGGTTTATTTCTGGATCTTTGATTCTATTCCATTGATTGACCTGTCTGTCTCTGTACCAATGCCATGCAGTTTTTATCACTATTGCTTTGTAGTACAGCTTGAGGTCAGGGATGGTGATTCCTCCAAAGTCCTTTTTATTGTTTTTGGGGGATAGAGAAAGGATTGTGAGAGGGGGGTGAGTGGAAGGAGGCGAGTGGGAGGGGGCAGTGAGTGGAATGTGAAATGAATAAATAAAAAATTAAATTATAAAAGGAAAAGGAAATTCTTCATCTTCACAGTAAGCATTAATGTCACCACTGCTTTCCTTAGGAAGCTCACATAGCCTGTCTAAAGTCTGACCTGAGAATTTACCTCAGTAGCTAAACCACTACTCTACTCTTAGTGCCTTGGACACCATCCAGCTGAGTGACCTTAGAAAGTTACTCTGACTTCAGTTTCGTCTTCTCTAAAACAAGCATCATGATGTGTGCTTCATAGTTGCTTCTGTGCTTAAGCTGAGTAATGTGATACACAGCACCTAGCATGTCCCTGCTACAAAGTGAACTCTCTAACGTCAGTGGCCAGCCATCACTATCTGTCAACACTGGTTGTTCTTAGGATAATGAAAGGCTGCTTTTACCCAGGACAGTAGGAGCCCAATTGCACTGTAGATGATATGGGGAAATGTCAGATACACTCCAGTATTCTTTTTTTTTTTTTTTTTTTTTGAGACTGGTAGACTGGAACCATCAGCTAATTGCTCCCATTAAAAATTATAAGCCACTATGCTGGCTACTTTCTATGTCTGCTTGACAGAAGCAGTAGTCATTTGGGAAGAGGGGAACCTCAACTGAGAAAATGTTCCCACCACATTGGCCCATGAGCAAGCCTGTGAGACATTTTCTGGATTGATGATTGATGAGAGAGAGGTCAGCTCATTGTGCACTGTGCCACACCCTGGGCTGGTGGGATAAGATGGTAGAAAGAAGGCTGAGAAAAGCACGGGGAGCAAGGCAGTAAGCAGCAGCGGCCTGTGTCCTCTGCTTTAGTTTCCATCTCTAGGTTCCTGCCCTCACTTCTTCTTTGAATGATGGACTACAAACTATAAGATGAAAGAAACTCTTACTTCTCCAGGGAAGGGGCACCCATTTGTTATCAGATTGTCTTCTATGTGGACCTCCCTAACCTCAGAGAAAACCCAGAGGCTGGAAAGCAGCAGAATTAATCAAGGGCTTGATCGATGTACTACAGTTACAACAGAAGTTGGAGCTGATTGGTCCAAGGGGTGGAGGTGCTGTTAGATATCTCCATATGAAAAAATTATGTAGAATTAGTTCTAATTACTCAATTTTATATCAAACATCAGCACTGGGACCAATGAGAGAGCACTGTGTGGGTATCTATATTAAGTTCACAAAAGTAAGGCTTGATGGGCAATTGGGATCATTAAGAGTAGGAACAAATGGTTTCTGAAGTAATGTGAGACTAATACAAAAAAAAATCCTAGGCAGAAGGCTTGCTGCTCAGCATCTCAATATTTCTCACATGAATTAACCAGATCGCTTTGAAGAACACTCCAATCCAGAGAGTCCAGGACGTTAAGTATCCTCTCAATCAGTATTGTTTGTTTAAATGTCAGCATTGACTTTGAAACTTAAAAAGACACAAACTAACAAATCACACTTCCAGAGAAAGTTTTCTCCAAGTAGTTCTATTACTTCCCTGTGGTGTTGGGCAGCCTGAAGGAAACAGGATGGATGCTGTTGTTCCTTGGATGGAGGAGTGAGATAGAAACTCTTTTGTCCTTTGGTCAGAGTGTCTAGGCAACAACCAGGAACTGAGAGGCAGCTCAGGATCCCTAGAGCTCATAGGTGGGAATAAACGAGCAGAGACTTCCCTGAAGACATTGGTCCCCCCAAGGAACAGACCTGATATTGGAGTTCAGATTCCAGTTCTGACCTCAGAGTGGAGAGGAAGAATAAGCCAGGTTCCCTGCTGAAATCGTTTTTGAAGCATCACTGAGAATCAAATCTCAGTCTTGCTCAGAGGGTCTGGTTTGACCACCAGGTCAGAATGCTGTGAATCCACATGGTTTGTTTGCTTTGGGATTCCCTCAAAGCATTGTTAATCAGTCACATCAGTGCGTACCAATGACCCCTCAGTCTGCAATACAGGACAACACTCCATCCTAAAATGCTCAAGAGGTCTCTTTGTTTCCTTTCACCGTAACCCAGGAACAGATGCTGAGAGCTTTGGTTCCCACATCCTTACCATCCATCTGTGCCAAGGGCCAGCTTTGGTCTTAAGGGGCTTGAAAGATCTCCAGAAATGTTGTTCTCCAGGTATTGCTGCAAAGTATAGGATCAATAGGACTACATCATCTTGGGAGTAGGTAGAAAGTCCCTGGGACTCCTAATGATGGCGTCTTCCCCTGACAATGAAACTGCATACCTGCTGAGGAACTTCTGTTACACATATGTGAAGTCCCTCCCTTGGCTGTCTCTGGTCTTGTGTCTCCAATGTGATCCCTCTCCCAAGTAGGCAACTCTTAACTAGTTGCCACAAGGATTATCCCTCCCTTGTCCTGTTTATAATAATTTTTATATTTCACAGTTGAAATTCCCAGGCTCTTTAAACTCAACTATATTAACTAACTAAATACTAACTAATGAGCTAAGACAGTTACTTTTACTATTGCTGTGATAAAAACAATGTGATCAAAGAAACATATTTTTAAAATGCTTTCAGTTTGAACTTAAGCTTTCAGAGGGTTGGAGTCCATGATGGCCAAGTGAAGGAACAATCAAGCATTCTCATCATGATGCACAGACAGGAGGCAGACCAAGCCCACTGGTAATGATGTGAGTCTTAAAATCTCAACATTCAGTCCCAGTGACTCACCTCCAAGAAGTACACACCATTAAATCCTTCCCAGTAAGATCTACCAACCCAGGATCAAGCATTCAAACATATGCGCCTATGGAGGTCATTCTCATCCAAACCACCAAACTAAGGAAATGAATACATAAACAAAATTTCTGACATGCTATTGCCACTGATTCAGTGTACTGGTAAGCTCAAAGCTGACCTCTGACCTTTCTCTGCATTCCTGAAGTTACAGCACTAACTAACCACAACTTGTCTTGGGAGTTCTGCTCTTGGGTACAAGTCATTATTGAAGACTTACATGAGTTACCTGAATTCCTTTTCTCAAGGAGAAAAAAGAATAAGCTTCTCCACATTAAAGCTGAGCCTTGCCTATAATACAAAGCCCTTTTAGGAAGACAAATGTGAACATTTTTTAAAAAGATTTCATTTCAAATTTGATTATCTCTAGGTACGTGTGTCTGCATGTAGGTAGGTACAATGAAGAAGAGATGTTACAAAAGCCGGAAGAGAGTATCATATTCCTTGGAGTTGGAGTTATTGGTGGTTTCTAGGAACCAAACTTAGGTGCTCTATTAGAACATTAAATACTTTTAAGCACTGAGCTGTCTCCATCCTGAGTATGTGCATTTTAGAATGCATGTTGGTGGCCAGCAGGTGTCTCAGCTAGTAAATACAACTCTCCTTGACCTGGCAACCTGAGTTCAAACCCCAGTACCCGTGTGATGGGAGGAAAGAAACAATCCCCACAAGTTGTATTATAACCTCTATGAATGTGCACACGTGCACACTAAATAAATACAAATATATCAAATATAGTTAAAGATTGTGTGTTGACTGTTTCAAACTCTCCAGGTAGGGTATAATCCAATGGCTGACTCTCTGAGGGAAGGAGGAACATTCATTTCTAACCAAAACAAAGAAAGAAACAAACAAAACCCATTAGCACAGCAGCTTCTAGCCAGCCTTTCTGAGCACCTAGAAGAATGGAATAGTTGTAACTGATCTAAAACTCAATACATTATCCTGGCACTCCCTAATTCAGCCTATAAACATGCCTCCAAGTACTTGTTAACGTTTACCAGGTCTCCTTGAATATCTCTATGGCAGGTGGAGGATGAAGATGAGGAGCTATTTTCTCCCTGTAGCAAAGCCTTTAATCAACTGTCAACTCCAGATGAACAAGTCATTGTCCAGCAAGATGCAGTAGATGTGTTATGTTACATGAGACAACCCCATTTCCCATGGTTTGTCTTAAAAAAAAATGCTGGCTTGTAGAAACACTGATTGCATCTAGTCTAAGCTTTTTTGTTTGGGGCCTTTCCCAAACTGGCATCTGCTTTATCTCCAGGGGGAGTGCTCTTGCTAGGCTTTACTTCATCAATTTAAATCTGACTGAAGTGGTTTTGTCTGAAATGAAGTTCCCATTATCACAGTCTCTCCCTATCTATTGTGGGTGGAGATGGGATGCTGAAAAGAGTGTTCAACAAAGATGCTATCAACCTCCTCCGTCTCTAGTCAGAGTCTGGGGTTTCAGAGCTTGATGTCAGGACTTTGACAGTTCCTCGGGCCATGAAAAGAACACAGGTACCTGAATCTCCCAATTGGAATTTTGGTCTGCCTCCTGGTGCTTAACATTCTTAAGTCTTATGAAAAGAAAGACAAGCTCAATGTAAATTTGGCAACCTTCTCCATGAGAAATACACTAGGAGACAATCAAATCAGATGTCGTGGTACCAACCTGTAATCCCAGCATCTGAGGGTGGAGGCAGGAGAATTGGACATTCAAGGTCATCCTTGGCTACACAGCAAATTTGAAGTCAACCTGGAATGTATGAGATCCTGTTTGGAAAGGGAAACAAGAAGAGACAGTGAACCGTTGTCGGCCGAGTAGGATACTGCATTGGTTTGGAAGCCTCTTGCTTCAGTGAGAAGGAGAAATGAGGTGGTGACCATATCAGGGATCCTTCAGTGCAAATCAGAGAGAAGTGCTCATAAGTGAGGCTTCTCAAGAACTAAGGAGGACCCCTGGGTCCAGCACAAGGATGTATGTAATGTTACACAAAAGCCACTAATGGATCTCACTCGTGCCCGAGGGCGGAGGGAAGTTGACATACTATTTAGACCAGTGCTTTATTGTGTTTCTTTGCATGATGTGCGTAATTCACCAAGGCATCCCTTCCTGACAGATTCTGCTCTAAGTATAGAAAAGCCACTAATGCATTACGCATCTTTCTTTAGGATCCACCGGTTGTCCCACCCCTCCCTGCTACCAACCCCTTCTGCCTTCTGTCTACCCTGACATGAAAAGCCATAGCCCACCATGCACTTCCTGTCCCCACAGATTGGTACCTCTGTGTCTTTAAGGAAAATCACCCTTTCAGCCTGAAGTTCATTACCTCAGGTGTTCTGCCACAGCAATAAAGTGCCTGATAATGTACAGAAGTTATGAAAGGAGTGGGTACATCACCCTTTCCATCTCTCCCTCCTTCCATCCTTTCTCTCTATCCACCTTTGTTAATTCTCTAACATCCTCAAATATTTATCATGTATAAACTGTCAAAGACAGTTTTTGTTTGTTTGTTCTGGGAAAAACAAGAAAACATTATTCCTGAATCCTGATGCAAGAAGAATCAAAGGCTTCAAAGGTTGGAACCTCTTTTAGACTGCCCCGGGGTCTTCACCCTCTTCCTTCCTCTGTAGGATCAAAGCGATTCCTCATTGGGGCTTTCCTTGGAAATTAAAAACAATAAAAGGCAGAAAATACACATAAATCCAAAACTCAAGGATGGAAAATGGCTGAATGAGCTATTTATTTTATGGCCTTGGGAAATCGGCATCTAGGTAATAAAAAACAAAGACTAGGTCAAGTGATAATCAGTACACAAACTGTTTTTGGGTTTCATCTTTCTCAATCCCCTATCAGATGAGACAATTTAATGAATATTAAGCTGAATCTTCAATGATCCTCTTAAGCAGAAGACAGTTTAAGAGTTGGTCTTTAGAACAAAGGTCTTCTAAACACAGCAGGAGCAATGTGCATATGAACTCACAGAGACTGAGGCAGCATGCAGGGGCCTGCACAGGTCTGCACCAGATGGGGTCCTAGGGTGGAAAGGAGAAGTTTTTACATGCTGCCATCTCTAACCCAGAAACCATCTCCAGTGATAACCCCTTGCAAATGAAACTTTCGTTTTTTCCAAGGCTGTCTCACCTGGAAAGCAAACTAGTCTTAGGGGCAGGCCCTCATGCCCAGCAGTAGATGCCCAACAGAAAACAAACTCAGAGCCACCTTTGGAGGTTTCTTGTCTCACAGTATCATGCCAGGGCTTTTTCTCTGATTTTTAAAAGTTTTATCTTTTATTATTTGTTATTTTTATATATTTCCCCCTACAGTTGCTTTGCATATATATTATAGCTTCTGGCCTTATGTTTTTTATTAGATTTCTGATTGTGTGAATAATGAGTGGGTCTCTGAATCTGTACCTTCTGTGTTCTTGTGTCTTCTCTTGGGCTCTTTTCTGTTTGTTTGTTTGTTTGTTTGTTTGTTTTGTCCAATTCTGATGTTTGTTTTATCTTATTGCCATATTTTCTTATCATCCTTTAGAAGCCTGTGTATTTTCTAATGAGAGACAGAAAGGGGATGGATTTGGGTAGGATGGGGTGTGGAGAGGAACCAGGAAATATAGAATATATTATATTAAGAACATCTATTTTCAATAAAAAAAACACAGTTTTTAAGCACTCTATGGGTTTATTATTATTATTTTTTTAACCAGATAAAGTTGAAGAGAAGTCTCTAATGCTGAACCTCTGTGAGCGGAAGGAGGGATCCAGTAGGGAGGACGTGGCATAGGTTGACTTCAGCTTAGCTTCTCTTATGCTGTTTTTAAAATACTTTTATTAACTCCTTGAGAATTTCACACAATATATTCTAGTCATACTCACTCCATCTCTTCCCATTAACTTCTCCAAGATCTTTCCACTCCCACCATATTTATTTTCTTTTTTTAAATCTATTTTTAGTTAATAACCCATTCCCTCTAATGTGTGCTATCCATATACTTATGAGTGAGGGGATATCTACTGGAGCATGATAGACCTACTTGGAGCCACACCCTTAAAAAAATTAACTCTCCCTCCTTAGAAGCCATCAGTCATCCACAGCACCTCAGTGCTGAGATTGAGCTCCTGAGCCCTTTTCTTTCCTTGCTTAAGTGTTGACTGGCTTGCTGTTGTGCAGGTCTGTAGGCAACCACACAACACAACTACAGTTGTGAGTTCATGAGTATGGCAGCCCTATCATATTCAGTAGGCACCGTTTTATTCCTGCCTTTTCCCATCTATGGCTCTTTCCATCTTTCTGGCCCCTCTTCCTTAGTGGTCCTTGAGTCATGGGAAGTGGTTGTGTGATACAGCTGTCCCATCTGTGACTGACCACACCAGTGATACCTACTCCCTGCACTTTGACCACGTGTAGGTTTCTGTGTTAACCACAATCTACAGCACAAGGAAATTTCTCTCATAATATCTGATACCATTCCCACAGCACCTAAGAAAAGGATCCCGGGGGCACCAGACCACATTGTCTTTAATTTCATGGATCTAGTGGTCAGTCAGGCTTTGGTATAAATCTCACTTCGGTCTCTGCACCAGCTGAAGTGCTTTTGATTGCAAGTAATAGAATATTCAACTAGTTGTGAATTATTAATGCCCCTGTGAGCGCAAGCACTTTCATCCCTCTCTTCCTCCATCTAAAGCATGCTGGTTTTTACATTCAAGCTGGTTCCACATTGAAACAAGATGGCAGCCAGAGTAGACAGCAGAAGAAATTAAGCCTCTCTCTCTCTCTCTCTCTCTCTCTCTCTCTCATACAGGGCAGAAAATATATTGTAGAAGTTCCTCAACAGACTATTAATCCCACTGTATTTTTATCCTGAGACTAGATACAGGCACATCTCTGAGCCAGTCACTAGACAAAGAGAATGTTATATTACCACTTTGGGTTAAGGAAGTTGGAGAGGATGGGTGGTAGACAAGTTGTCTTTGAATCTGGTATCTAGTGATTCTAAGCCTAAGCTTCCTCATCTGGAAATTGGGGAAGCAGAGTCAGTGTTACACAAATGTTATGCTCAACACAAGACAAAGTCACCAAGATATGCAGAAAACAGTTTTATATGTCATTTTGAATCCCTGGAATATTTAATAAAAGCTTAGGTTTTTATATGAAATTCAATTGCCTTTCTTATTAAGTATAAAGTTATTACGTGTAAGATAAGAGATCTTCTGTCATCAAAACTCCAAAGAATCTACTTCTTCCTCTTATCAAGAATATAAATTCAAGTATTGCTTTCTGGGATACCAGCATAGTTACCAATAAATTTAGCCAGGACCATTTGCATGTCAGTCAATTGTTTGTCTACAAAAAATTTTCAGTAAAATCCCAGTAGGAAAATACTTGACTGGCAAACACACACACACACACACACACACACACACACACACACACACACAGAGAGAGAGAGAGAGAGAGAGAGAGAGAGAGAGAGAGAGAGAGAGACTAAGTGCCACACTATCCTAAAAGAGAACAATCGTAGCAGTGAATGGGTATTTTTATATGATCAATGAATAATATTTCTATGGTCACATGTCAGACCACATGTTACTGAAAATAGAGAATGTTGTTTATAATTTCTTACGCTTCTCTCTACAGAGATGAACCATGGTTGGTTCTTCTCTGCTACATTGCCTCATTTGGTAGGCGGTGAAAGTACAAATTGATAGTCAGAGATCTTCTGCACCCTATGGCATTCAGTATTGCTCAGTGTTATGTATAAGTAATTCTATCCATATATGATACATCTCTTACTCTAAGTATAAGAGACTAAGGAGGTTTAAACTAGATTTTACATAATTGAACACTGACAGTCCTTAAGGGGATGTTGCCTCCAATGTCTATTAATGGTGTTGGAAGGAATGCCTAGACCAGGTTCACCTCCACTTTTAGGGAACAACCCATGGGCCCCTCTGACTCTGGGATTTCCCCATATGTATTAATTATGTTGCTTGCAAATCACAAGTCCTAGGAAGAAACAAAATGCCAACAGGGGCATAAGTGGAAGAAATGTGGTAATATATCATGCACAGTAAGATCCGCAATAAACATCCCTCCCCATGGCGTGCATTCTTTTCGACTGACAGGGCATTACCAGGCCATCTGTGATCCACAAATGTGAGGAGAATGACCAGGTGACATCACATCAATAATTTCTATCTCCACAAAGAAATTATGGCATTTATGGCTATCTGAGGAGCCTGTGACAGGAAAAGATGCGACCTGTGATTCCGACACTGAGAAGGAACCCCGAGTGAATTTCTTTGACTATGACTAATATGGGATGTCACATCATAGCTCACATACTGTGAGCCTTGTCTGAAAGAAGTTCTATCAACACATTTATTATGGCAAGATTACTTTTAGTCATCGTCAACAAGGTGATGTTACCACCTACAGGGACCCCACTCCTCTAGCAGAACAAAGAACTTGTTCTGAAGGATACAGTCCTGATAAAATGTTGCAGTAAACATTATCTGGGGGTTTCTACCCCATCTTAGATCATTTAATTCCCAAATAAAAGGCACAAAACCATTATATTTATAATAAGCCTCAAAGCATTATGGCTGGGCAAATATTAGCCTTCTATGCTATTTTGCTTACTTTTCTGTCAATAACCCTGAGATATCACTTGCCATATTCCCCCTGGGCCACATCTATTCCAAGTGACTGGCCCTCATGGCCATGAGCTCACAACCCACCTACTCCATGGTGCCTTCTTCCTTCTCCTCCTCCCTCACCTATGCCTCAGACCCCAAGCCTGGGAAACAAAGCAATGCCTACCTCTCTTCGGCTCCACTACAGTCTGTAGGCATCCTTATTAAGCAATACTTTTAAATTAAGGAGCAAGGTTTGCACAAGAACAGTTGGCATATGTGAGAATTTACTCATGTTGAGGCAACTAGACCTTGGGATACAGAATTTAGTATAATAAAACATAGTCCTCAACAGTAAAACTTCCCAGGTCATCTCTCTCTAGGAACTTGGTGGTAACTAAACTCTATCTCTTTCCTGGTCGCTTGTGTATTGGTGATTGAAAGTGCTGGGGGAAGCTCAGAAATGAACCTTAACTATCTTAAGATAAATAGAAATCAGGGCTGGGGAGACGGTTCAATGATATACAAGCAGGAATATCCAAGTTCAGACTCCCCAGAACCCACATAAAAGCCCAGGAGGGCCTGGCTGTGAACACTTATACACCTGTAACCTCAGTGCCTAGGCTAGAAAAGATAAAATTTTATCTTTTAGGTGTGTTGGCTCCTAGCCTAGTCCCAAAATGGCACGATACAAATTCAATGAGAGACCCTGTTTCAAAGAAAAGCAGAGGACACTCATCACCTCTCCTCTGGTTTCCTGATGCTTGTACCCATGTACACATAGACGTATGTACCATATAGATATGCACATACAATCAAAAAACAGTATCAAGCAAACTTAATATGGACCCAAGAATGATCATATCTGGAAATGTGTGTGCTGGAATGGAGACAAAAGAAAGATAAAAATAACTGCATCCTGAGTTCTAAGTGGGTTGAGGAAGGGTGAAGTCATCTTCAAATAGGATCAATTGGGGAGCAGAGTCAACTAGAGGGCTGGAAAGATTGCTCAGCAGCTATTGCTCTTGAAGAAGTCACGAGTTTGGTTCTCAGCACCCACACTGCAATTTACAACAATCCAGTTGCAGGAGATTAACGCACTCTTCTGGCCTCCATGGGTACTGCATGCATGCATACATAGAGGCAAAACATTCATACACTTTGATGGTGATGATGATGATGATGATGATGATGATGATGATGATGATTACATTTCACGTTCTTGGCAATAAGGATGCCTTACACTATGCACACATCCATTAGTAACATTGTAGAGATCTATTCGATTTTTCCCTGAGTAGTTCATGTAATATTCTGTCCCTGGACACTGTGAGTGGAGCCTAATGACAGAACATCAGGCATATTTCTCATTTACGTAGAGTTTAAACCTTGGTAGGGATAAAATTTGAACAAAAGGATACACAAACAGGGAATTATAATGTAGGTAAAGACTTAATGAATCAGTCATTATCTTCGTGTTTATAAATAGGTTTCCATGGGTTCTGGCGTGGTTGATAAAACAAAATACCAATTTTTGAAAAGATACATGATACCTCTGTGTTTTTATTTTCCTTACAATGCACACAATTTATATGCACACACAAGTTGTCTAAAGCATATGGACTGTTAGGTTGATCACATTGGTATTGACCTTCAAGTACAGATGGCCATGTTTTACTGTCAGAAGTTAGATGTTAATTTGTTGTTGTTTTTTATATCTTCCACAATGCAGAACAGCCAGCAGCATCATCCTTGTCTTTCTGCTTATATATTAAGCTCATTTTAGAGCCCCTCTCAGAGTTTGATATCTAATGATCTCACCTATTTAGGCTTGAGAAGCTGTGTGCACTGTAAGGTTCCATCCACAGCAGTGTGGTATCTGATAACAGCAATAGATAAACACAGCTAGGATATGACCAGTGACTCTAATACTCAATTAAATCCATACCCTCAAGCTATAGTTGAGTATTATATAGTATGCTTTAGAATAATTGTTCCTTCCCCAATCATTAGCACTATGAGATATTTAATACACCTCTTTCTAGCATGGAAAATGAACTTAGCATTTTTCTCTAATTAACAAGTTGCTTTGAGAGTGTTGGAGGTAGGCTTCCTCTTGAACTACTGCCGAGTTTGGAGCTTAAGCTCTCTACTCCAGGGTCTCATTCAGAATTCATATCCCATCTGCTTGTACTGCAGGGCAGTGTAACACTGAATTCCTGGAGGAAAGGATAAAAACAGCTATCCACAGTGGCAGAAGGAATCAATTTTGTTTTCCTAGACCTTTGGATAGTTGATCCAAGGGAACCCACCTGTCCTGCTTGGAATGAAGATGATTAGCTGGCATTCTGCTGGACTTACTGATAAATGTGGTTGTTGCACATTTAACTAATTATAGCCAGAACAAGGTCCTTTAAACTCTGGGATTTTTTTTTTTTTGCCTCGTCCAGCAGGGTGGTGAACAGGGTCTGGGGGAATCACCTGAAAGAGAGAATAGGGGAACAGGAGAATGCAAAGAACTATGGCTTGTCTATAGTCTGATCAAACTGCTGATTATAATTTTTTCACACAGGGTCTATATACACATAGAGGCAGGATGTGGGGAAGAGGACTATGCAGGAGTGTAGGTGTTTTCAGGGGGAGTACAGATATCTTCCAGAATAAGGTATCAGCTGGGTGAAGAAGCAGGGAACAGGTCACTATGACTCTGTCTATGATTCACTTGTTTTTTATATAAGCTGGTACTTTCCAACAAGGCTATCTATTTACAAGGTCTATGACTACTAGTTCTTATCCAGGCTGGTAGTTTTCCACCAAGGCTGCCTGTTTACAAGATCTTATAGCTATCTGTTCCAGGGTCAGTGTTTTCCCACAGAGACCAAGACTCTGTGTTAGCAAGCATCTTAGGCCTATGGCTGATTTTAGGCCTTCAGTGTATAAGCAAGTTTGCTCCTGATATTTTTTTTTAATTGAGATATTTTATTGAATACCCAAACAGCATTGGATTGAAAGAAAAGATCAACATGAAAGGCATGTACCCAGAGGAAGAATCCCGAGTCAATTCCACCCTGATGCTTGGAGTCCTCCTTGGATCCAGATATGATATTTATGATAGATTTTTTCCACATCTCCAGTGTGTCCAGTTCAGAATGTCCAGGAATTTATGTCCACTTGTAGTTCTCCTTACAAGAGGAAAAATTGAAATTCTTGACCTCAGACAGAATCTCCTTGATGGGCTTCCTTTGTGACCTGTGTCAGGCATGAAGAATCTGATGATTCTAGAGTGGGTAAAGTGCACCCCAAACCAGCCCTTGGTTCTCTGTAGGAATAGTGGGGTAGAAGAACATTGCGACTTCTGCTACATGAACACTGGAGAAGCTTGATTACAGTCACACACCTCAGCCTTGTCTCCGACTAAATGTTGGATCTCAGTTGTCTTGGCATTGACTGCATCAGGGGGCCTTCGTTATGTTTAGTTCTAAATCTCTACATTTGTCTTAACTAGACTTAAATGAAGAAATGAGGTAAGGGACCATCGTAAAAGCCTGAGGAGGAGTTGAGTGAGGGGAACTGTGATCAAAATATATTGTATAAAAAATTATTCTTAGTAAAAAAATAAAAGAATATATCATTTTAAATATTCTGAAAGAAAATTTAGAGATAACAATAAAATAAGCCTCTAAAACAAACAGGCAAAATGCCAGAGACCCTGATGGTCTGCAAACTGGACTCCTAGATTCCAAACAGACTGGGATACAAGCTGTGTTTTGTGGAAGTGTATGACATCATAAATAAAAGCATTCATAACCTGTTTGTCCTGAAGCATATGTGCACATACACACATGCACACGTACATGTATGCACACACACATGTGCACACACACAACCAAGACATGAAATCTGAGGATGAAGGTTTAGGATGAGGGTTTAGGGCAAAGGGATTCAGAAAACTGTGAAGAAATCTCTATAGCCTTAAGCTATCTTCTGGTGACAGATTGAGACTGAAGCTGTTGCTTTGAAGAAATAGTTTACTGAGATGAGGTAACAGGGACAAAAATATGACTATAAATTTTTTTCCTTTCAAGTTTGACAAAGCCTGAATGGTGTCCAATGGGGAAGTGGGGTGAGGTACAGCTATGTCTCTGACTTCCCTATTGGTGCCCCAGCTAGCCTGAAGGGATCAACTGAGCTGCTGCTGATTAAAAGTACCTTCTGAGGAACTCAGAGAAGCCCAGTCATTCTTGCTGAACCCTTTTTGGTTTCAGAGGGATTTTTTTTGTTGTTGTTTTAATTTAAATTTTTTTCTTCATTTTTTTCTTAAAGGCACAGTTGTAAATAATTTCTACAATGTGGTTTCACATATACACACAGAGGAAGAGAGAGAGAGAGAGAGAGCGAGAGAGAGAGAGAGAGAGAACACCAAGCACACTTAGGATCTTCTGTTCTGTTGCCCTTCTACCACAGTGAAGAAGTCACAGATAAACATCAGATTCAATATCAGCTGCCTTAACTCAACTGTAAAACGACATTGCACATGGGTTATTATTTGCATTCATTTTATAGATAAAGCTGAAAATTTTATGCCTTACTTCATTATTTTCTTAGCTGGCAGGGTTAGAGTCTGCCTAGTTGCCTTCCGGAAAGTAAACACAAACTTAAAAGTCAAATATTAGCAAACTAAATCAAATAAACATAAATAACATACCAAGCCGGGCGGTGGTGGCACACGCCTTTAATCCCAGCACTTGGGAGGCAGAGGCAGGTGGATTTCTGAGTTTGAGGCCAGCCTGGTCTACAGAGTGAGTTCCAGGACAGCCAGGGCTACACAGAGAAACCCTGTCTCGAAAAACCAAAAATAAATAAATAAATAAATAAATAAATAAATAAATAAATAACATACCAAGCAAGACATGTTTGATAAAATATAATCCGTTGTGACTACACTTACTCCAGTAATGAGAGTGAGTTTAACACACTTGTCAGTGTTGTTAACCATATGACAATCAATGAAAGAGGGAAAGCAACATGTACAATAGCATCAAAGATCATGAAGACTTGAGATGTGGCTGTGGCTCATTTGGTACTGTGCCTGCCTAGCACGCATGAAGCCTTGTGGTCAGTCCTCAGCACCACGTGAAAATGTAGACATGGCTGTAATCCTGGCACTTGGGGGATGCAGGCAAGAGAACCAGAAACTCAAGGCCATCTTCTGCCCTGTGGTAAGTTTAAGCCCAACCCAAGCTACCTGAGACCTTGTTTTTATAAAAGAAACACAGACACCCACCCTTTAAAGGTCCCACATTACCTCCCATCCATGTGTGGACCAACCACACTCCCAACACATGAGCCTTTGTAAGACGTACTATGTCCATACCATAGCCTTGAGTGAGCTAGGAACCTGCTTTGTCCTGAGAGGTTCCCAGAACTCCTTCTCCATGCTTCTCATTACTGTGCTACCAATGTATGGTCATTCTTCCCAGGCTTCTAAGTTTATTTCATTGTCAGCAATATTAGCAAACAAAATCAAATAAACATTTCTTCCACCGATTCCCTCCTAGTGGCTTCTTCCATTTCTTAATCTAGGGAGGAGTCAACTGTTGCCTGTCCAAAGACACATAGGAAATCCAGCATCAAACAAAGTTAGTTGAATTTTCTATCATGAGGCCCAGGGCAGAGTCCTGTGTTGGTATCTTCAGGGCCTGGACTAGTTACCTTGTAGTCAATCTGAGGGGACAGGGAACTAGTTGTGACAGGGGAAATTTAGGATTCACCTTTCTCTAGGTTAGTACAGTTGATGAGTGGTCTAAAATAATTCTTGACAAACAAGCCATTAGTCTTCATAAGCAAGCTGTTGTGTTTGTTCAGGATCACATCTCCCAAATGCAAGTGAGTTATTAAATGTTTTCTGTCTGTTCCAAAAGAGAGAGAAGGAAAAAAAAAAACCACATTCCTACTATCATTTATCACAGTGGAAAAGCCTAGTGTTATCATTCTTTGCTGAAAAGCCTTTCTCCACTGATTCCCATGAACTCCCAGACAAAGAGGAGGTGTATTGTGGTTTCTCATGGTGACCCTTGTCTTCTAAGTCTCATACATGTTGTAGCCTTTTTACTTCCTATAGACTGCATACTAGAAACTTCTCTGCCCAAAACTTGGAAAGGAACTACAACAGCATAGCTCATAAGGTGTAGGAGTTTCTACCTCTCACAAGCTACTGGCATCTTGAAATCAGATTTATTCTGTGGTTTTCTGAGGGGCATCTCCTAGATGGAGAGACACCTAGAACACTGACACAGGACCTTTGATGAGTAGTCTTGGAGTTCTTAAATGAGTCTAATTGTCTTTCCCTGTGGGTTTATTAGGGTGCTACCCAAATAGGAATCCTGATAGCCAGAACTCAGTGTTCTTCCACCGCATAAACTAATGAACTATTTTGTGTCGTGTTCCGTACTAAGAACATGTGACAGTTCTCTTTTTCTAAATTTCGATGATAAGCTCATATCCATAAGTAGACTACAGAATAACAGGAAGTGAACATTTTCTTGGCTCTTAATTTATATTGACAGATTAACTCCCTGTGAAGAGTTGTCAATATTTACACTGCAAGAGTTAATCTAGATATATACGATTTCTGACAAAACATAACTAGCTTCAGATTTTAGATGTCCTGGTATGTGTATGTAGACATGTACACATACATAAATATGTATATGAATAATTTAATTATGATAGTTCTCTTTTTAAAATTTCTACTCTGACATTTGGATGGCTTGAAATCAAAACACATATTCTTTGTAACACTAATGAGAACAAAGACATTAGCATAAAGGAATTGAAGTACCAAAAGATTCTTTTGAAAATATCAGATATTAGTTTGACATCTCTGTTAATATTTTGGTATATTTCAATAGACCTCTGCTTTCCTTCTGTAGACGTATTCTTCTATCCATAAATGCAAGGACATACTATTCAACTTATTTTATAACCTGCTTTTATTTTTTACTACTCCTCCATTTGTTGTAAACATATTTCCACATATCATCAGCATGTCATGCCTTTGGTCGTAACTCTTGGGCATTATTCCATTGGCTATTGCATTGAGACAGCAGAAACAGTAAAAAAAAAAAAAAAAAAAAAAAAGCACTGGCTATGGAGTCAAACTGGTGGCCTCAAATGCCTGAACAACCACTAGGTCAGCTCTGGAGTGACTGTGTGCCTTGGGATAGGTTAGTGGATCTCCATGACTCATCTAACGATCTGTGAAATATATATCATAACAGCATTGCTCCTGAAGTTGTGTATAGAATAAATAAGTGGAAATAGACAACTATTAGAGAGTCTTCCACGTCAGATGCATCATAAAAGTGCTTGCCACAGACAATACCAGGTCTACTGCAGTAATTTCATCAAGTCTGTGTTATTGGATTTTACTGTTCGTTCTCATTACACTCCATGATAGAAACATTCTGAACATTTCTTAAGATGAATTTCTTAATAGGAAGCTGAAGAACATTCACTAGTTGAAGCTTCTATAACATACTTTCTTCCGAAGAGAATATCCCATGCTTGGTGTGAGATTGTGCTATTTCTTCCATGAGCTAGCAACTCATTTCCTTCAGGTCCCTTGATGACTGAAAGATGCGAAGTTCGGGAAGTAAGTATGATCTGATCGCCGAGCCAAGGTCACAATTTCCTGTGGCCTCTCTGTTCTTCCTATCATCATCTCCTCATCTCCTCATTAGCCTGTCCGGGATGTTATCTACAGCAGGGAACATTAGCCACTTAGACACTACTATGAAGAGAGAAATCATAACAGGCAATATTGCCTTTAGGGTTATCATTAATTTGAGCCGCATTACAATGAGACATCTCAGAAAG
This sequence comes from Rhabdomys pumilio, assembly GCA_030674055.1. Taxonomy (NCBI): domain Eukaryota; kingdom Metazoa; phylum Chordata; class Mammalia; order Rodentia; family Muridae; genus Rhabdomys; species Rhabdomys pumilio. Next base: position 5,099,238 of record JANHMN010000020.1, on the reverse strand, counting down.
AGATGGAAGCTTCTGGAGAAATAATAATCTGATTTATTAAAAGTAAACACGAGCAGAGTGAGCCCAGGATATGTTTATCATAGCACGTGAGTAAGAAGGGTATATTGTCACTCAGCTTGGAAAATGGGACTGCTTTTAGATGGCAACTACAGTTATTGATAGGTCAGCTATTAAATCAGTTGTGACACGTTCCCTGTGGTGATCTATTAGGGGTCTAGTTAAACAAGAAGTTCATTGTACAGTTGAGTCACGTGGCAACAGCTCTGTGATAAGCAAAGGCACATGCAAACATCTGGAACATTCTGGCTGATTCTGTTACTCTTTCTGGAGGTCATGCTAATTGGCTACATCTTATAGAGAAGATTGTAATGTTATTCTTAAGAAACCCATTTTGTGTTCTATATGATTTTTCCTGCCTTGTTTCCTGTCCTATAGAAGTCTTAAAGGGGTTGGTCAGGACTTCTTTCTTCTCTGTTGACATGTGCATGTTTTTAATTGTGATGATAAGATGACCATGTTGCACTTTTGACCTCACTGTAATGTGGGCAAGGGGAAAATAATGTGAAAGCGTAAAGGGGTGGGAAGACATTTGATTTTCTTTTATAGTATCACCCCAGCTTTCCCGCAAAGAGAATGAGATTGCGCTTATCAAATCTTTCTTACTTGAAAGAGCCATTCTCTGGTTCTGGCTTGATATTATTTAGAGGTCAGCTTGCTGCTATTCTAATTAACCCCTTTCAGGTCAGATGCTTCTGAATCCCAAAGGGGAGAAAATGTTAAAACAAACAAACAAAAAAAAAAACCATGGACCTCATCATACTGCCAGTTAAGTCGCCTGGAGAAAAAAAAATACATTTGAAGAGGGAAAATGGAGTTCTTGGCTCCTAGAAGATCATTCCTAACCATTGTCCTGGATATTCTCTCCCTTAAATCCACAGGGACAGACAAGTGACACACATGGAGATACAAAGATGCATTCACAAACATATGTTAAACTTGCCCGCCATTGGTAATCTTCAGGACTTGGGTTATGCATCTTAATTATTAGTCAAGAAATAAAGCTCTAGAAAACCATGCTAACTACAGCCAGCAAGAGAAAGAGGAAACAAAATGCTGGCTCGAGCTCACATGCTGAGCACCAACTACAGACAAGCCAATGCGATTAAGCTACATGATAAATGATATATTTGGTAATATATCAATGATTAATGAGTATGTGATGAATCATTTAACCTCGGCTCACAGCAGTGAGATAAGTATACATTCTAGAAGATTATTAATTATACCTGTGAGGGATCAGAGGTATTTTTATGACAAGCCATCTTCAAGTGCACCACAGACTTCACCAGCATCTTAAATTTGTTTATTAGTGTTGCAGATATTCCAAAGTCAAGTGAAATACACACACACACACACACTGTGTGTGTATGTCCATGTGTATGTGTACATGCATGTATATGTATGTATATGTATATATTATGTATATAATATATGTATATATTATATATATACTATAGCACACTTAACACTATTTCCACTCAAACAGATGCAAGATACACTTTAGACAGAACATTTATTCAGCTAATGATTCAAAATTCATTACCCAGATTTTCTGACACTGATTTGAGCATGAAAAATTTGTATTATTTCTTGAACATTAATGTCCTCCAAAGTGATAAAAAAAAAAGACTGAACTCTGGTGGATAAATATTTTTTGTCTGGTTTACACACACACACACACACACACACACACACACACACACACAAGCATGCCTATTCAGGCATGCCCACACACATAAACACACATACACACAGTCACATACACGCTCACACACATGCACATACACATTCTAATTCACACGCTCATATATTTTAATTCTCAACTTTAGTCTTTAACAAAAGCAATTAGATCTTAAATAAAACATTCAGCTAGTACACTTTTGCTAAGAAAGGTGAATCACAGGGGAGTTAACCCATCTATGGTTTACCCAGTGATTAAATGTGTGCCCTTTAGTTGTGGTTGACAGCCTGACTTGTGCTCTGGCTCTGACATTTATTTAGCTAGAATGTTGGCTTTACTCAACAGTATACAATCTCTGTTGCTTTACAGATTTTTAAGGAACAGTGGGGTATTTGTATACCTACAAACTACTCAGATCATAGCGTCCACCAGATGATGTTGGTTAATGAAGACACACGCCCCAAATTTAAATGGTGTAAATAGCCCCATCCTTTTGACAGGAGTTCCCAGGAAATCAAAGGATGTTTCTCCTGCCATATGCCTCAATAATGTCTTTCCTATTCATTTATTAACAATTATCTCATCTCTACTCCTTCTCACATTCGTGTTTTGTACATAAGATCATACTTATGCAGTTTATATCTTACCTATTGGTCTATTTCATATTTTACTGGCTTTTTAAATGTTTTTATCTCCCAGTACATGTAAATACCACAAGTCTTGGGTATTGTGATACCATAACTTTTCTATGGTCACCAATTATCTTACAATTTATAAGGAGGGTCTTAGAATGTTTTACTAAATCATACATGATATCCTGCCTGCTTTATTTCTGGGCCTACCTCACTAACTGCTCTTCCCTTCCCTAAGTCTGGTCTAACCACCTTGGCCTCCTTGACATTTGTTGAAGGCTTCTAGTCCATTCCAAATCGTTAAGGATGCTATGTCTTCTGCTCAGACTCTTTTGCTTAGAATAGCTCACTCTCAAGCAGGCACAGTGGGGTGTGTCTCAAAAATCAATGGCTTAAACCTGGTTAGATGCACAGTGAATAAAGGTTCTTGTTGTCAAGGCTAACGAACTGAGTTCAATATACAGGACCCATATGGTGGAAGGTGAGAAGCGACTCCAAGCCAGGTTGTCCTCAGTTCTCCACACATGTGTGAACCATACACACCAGACTCCACTAAATGAATACAAAACTTTTCAATGTGGAATTACATCAACCTATAATTCCACCTATAATTCAGTGGACACTTCCAATCCGATACAAACACAAATGGCCCTAGTTAAACTAAATGGGTACAGAACAAAGCCCCATGTCATGGACCTGGAAAAGGGACTGGTAGAAATGGGGGTAATTGAGAGAGAGATAAGCAAGAGATAACTTTGGGTATCTTATATGTATTGTAAAATTGTCAAATAGCAGAATTAGTCAACTAAAACCTTTTTTGAAAGAATAGTAATTTAAATACCAAGAACTTATTATCATTGTGGTTTATGATTCTGGATCAAAAAAATTAGGCAAGGTACAGGGTGATTTACTTTCTCCCTCATGTTACAAGGTCCTCCTGGTGTGTAAGGTTGGCCTCTTCACAGTGTGTTACTTTGAAACTTCAAGACACAAAAGAGGAAATTTCTAGTCATCTTTAAGCTACATCCACCCCCCAGCTACTCAGAATACTGCCAGATGATGTTGGTTAGTGAAGACACATGCCCCAAATTCGAAGGGTGTAAATAGCTCCATCCTTTTGATAAAAGTTTCCAGGAAGGTGAAGGATGTTTCTTCCGTCATATGCTTCAATGTCTTTCCTATCTCATCTGTAATGCATCCTACCCCCCATTCATGCTTTGTATATAAGCCAGTACTTATTGTACTTTATTTTTTGCCTATTGTCTATTTCATATATTAATTAGTTTTTTTGTCATTTTCATCTCTCAGCACATGTACATGCTGCAAATCCAGGGACCTTGGTCATTATTCTCATTGTTATCTCCTCAACCACAAGGATGATGGGTGACACAGTAGGCACTTTATAAAGAGTTCCAGGAAGGAAAGTGAATAAATGACCTGGATAAGTTAACCATGATGACCCTCCGTTTCTTACTAGCAAATGGAGAATAAATCTTCTGTCACTCTAGAGCTCTTGAGACGTAATGAGATGGGAGAAGGGTATAAACTTGTAGTATAGAACCGGGGAAAGAATGAATTGCTGTTTATTTTAGTGTCTTTTAGGTACGCTTACATTAATTTGAAAAAAGTCATGCCTAGTTGGAGGCATGGTGGCACACCTGTAATCCTCACACTGAGGAGAAAGGCAAGTAGATTCAATGTCAAAGCCATCGTTCTCTACTAGTGAGTTTGAAGCCAGGCTGGACTATGTGAGGCCCTGTGTCACAAACAAATGAACAAAACTGTAAGGTCAATGTGAATGCTATCTTTTCAGGTGTACCGTGATGTATGGAGGACAGGGGCAACTAAGGCTTCTTACTTCTGATAAGTAAACTTTACCAGAGAGAGAGAGAGGGAGATGGAAGTCCAGGCATCATTTATCTTTAAATTGAGCATTCATTTAAAGTGAAATCTCTAGAAAGAACCTTCATACATGAGTATCAGATGGCTCACTGTGCATTTTGCTACAAAGAAAACTCTTCTGACTGCTATCTTATGCCTCTTTATGAACTGACTAAAAGTAGCGTCCAGTCACTTGTTTCTACACAAAAGACATCCTGATTTGTTTGTCTGGGCTGTGTAAATAAAGGTTTGTGTTTTCCCTCTCCTGGTGACTCACTGGGTATCCTACCTGTTTCCATTTCTACCCTCTACTCTGGCTTCTTTCTCTTCCTGGTGTTATTGAGAGTTAGACCAAGATTTCCCAGCAAAAAAAATCTTACACACAAGAATCAAATGGGCCCAGACCAGCAAGGGTACAGGATTGTGATGGTGTGAAGTACAGGTGGTAGCCCCACAGTTCTCGTTAGATATGACCCATGCCATTTGTAGCTGATGGGGGGGGGAGCCTCACGCTGTCTCTGCTCCCTGCCAAGTGACTCATTTTTTTATTTTTTTGAAGCACATATTCTTCTGCAGCTTTGCCCTTGTGGCTTCAGTCTTTTTCCTGTATCAGCACTATCTGTCATTCTAGATAATATACTAAGACTTCTCATAAGAAAAAAATTTCATTTTCTCTCTCATTTTGTAGCTTTAACAACTAACTTACAGTTGGGTGAGAATTAGTATGAGGGAATCCTCTCCCTTCTCCACTGCATTCTGTCCTCTCCTTACCCTAGTTAACTGATTTTCCTTTCCCTTCCTTCCTTCCTTTCTTTCTTTCTTTCTTTCTTTCTTTCTTTCTTTCTTTCTTTCTTTCTTTTTGTTTTTAATAAAGAAAGAAACAAATCCTACCCCAGTTTTCAGGGTAAATAGTTACACCCTCATTCAAGCCCAAAGCCTCCACTTCTACCCTAGAGAGAAATTACCCAGCATTCCCTCTGGAGAGACCTGTTCCTTTCTTCAGAGTTATCGATCCTTCAGCTAAGAAAATTAAATCACCCAACTCTCTCCATCAGGAATTCAGCAGCCACCATGTGAACACCCACGCCACTGTCTCAGAACAGGGAACACATGTCCCAGAAGACTTTCCACATATTGTTCCTGTATGAGGAATAAAACAAATTAAGGTTGTTTTTATTTTTATTTTTTTAAGAAAGAAGTTTAAATTGTCTTGTTAAATCTCTTGCCTGCCTTTGTCATTGTCTGCACCCCAATCTCCTTTGTTCTTTGTTTGACACTATCGCCACCATAGGGCATGAATGGAGAGTGAACTGCTCATGCCATTTTGTAAAACGGGAGCTACTATTTTGTAACTTTTAAAAAAAAAAGTTATTCCATACTTAAGCTTTCTTGGGAATGCTGTATCTGGATATTTGGAGTATAAATGAGAATAACATCAAAATCTTTGCTCATCAAATTCTCCTTATAAGCTAAGTGGCACATTTTACTTCTTCCCATAAAATACCTATGAGGACACAGGAATCAAGTGATTTGGGGGAACAAAGGGCAAAAAGTTGTGGGTCCCTGCCATGTGTAATGGCCGGATGGCTACCTCGGGTGTCGCATAGGAGCACACATCACACTGGAGCCTGCAGTGGATAACTAGTAAGGAACTGACATGCTGTTTGCTTGTTCACTGTTCAGTCTGTTGTTTTTGCAAACTACTTAGTGCACGTGGTCAGAGTCTAACTACATTGTGGTTATGCAGCCTTTGGGCAGTTCTAAGCTCTTGCTGAGTCTCTTTCCTCTGCTTGGAAGATCAGAATGCCCACTCCACAGAGGTGTTGTGAAGATGGGTGGCTTATATAAATATTCAATAAGGTCTCAACAGAAGTCTTTGGATCACTCAGAAAAGTCCCTATTATCATAACTATGGCAGGGACTTATGCACATGGCTTTTTATTTCAACAAAATTCCTCTCAATAGCAATGGTGACAGTTCCAGAATTGAAGGAGTTGACCCTCCTTTAAAAATGGTCACTGTTTGCACTCTGACCCAATGTATCAAAGATATGAGTAAGATTATTAGATAAGTGGGTATCATGGTGTGTCAGTCTGACCAGGGCGCTTTTCTTGTGATGAAGAAAGCACTATTGCTAAAGTGACAAAGCCATTTGGAGTTGGTCCTATAAAATGGATGCTTGGTGATGTCATAGTATCCATGACCTCCTGATCTTCATAGCACTTACAGAACATTAAAGTGCTGCCTTTGGAATGCTCCGTGAGGAGCCTCGCTGATTTATTCACATTTTCCAAAGAGACAGTTTTGAGGTTTTTTTTTTTTTTTTCATTTCTCATTAATGTTAATCATTTCTTCAAAAGGACTTTCCCTACAGGCATATTTTGAAGCACTTCTAAACTCTAAGTCCTTACACAACGTTTTATCCATTATCCCATCAATGACAATCCAGTTGGTACACCTTGATAAAGACATAAGATCCAATTGTGTACACAGTTTCTACCCCATTGACATTTTTCTCCCTCCTATCTTCTTTGGTAGCCAATTCTCTTGTTTTTGTTTGTTTGTTTTTTTCTTTAGTTAAAATGTTCATACTGGGAATAGCAGAGATTGCCCACCGGTTAAGATTACTTGCTGCTCTTTCAGAGGCCTGGAATTGGTTTCCAGCACCTATATCAGGTGGTTTGCAATCACCTGTAATTCCACCTCTAAGGCATCTGGTACATTATTCTAGCTTCCATAGCCACCTTCATGAATACACACACACACACACACACACACACACACACACACGTACACACACACATGTAATTTTTTTTTAAAAGCATCCCATGGGTACCCACTGGTCTGTGTGGAAAGGCTCTCCTATCAGATGAATGTCATAATTCTACTTCATAGACTCTGAGTTGAGATTTGGTGGAGAAGGAAATGGTGCCTTGGCTTGGCTGTAGGGAATCAGAAAATGGAAGGAGCTTTCAAAAACTTAAGTGTCTTAGCTTTTACTTATAAAATCCGTGGAGTAGGCTGGCCTTGGTGAGTTATCTGATGAGGGCCACTTGCAAAGGTTAGTGGATATCAAGCCTAGCCAATGTATAAGTTATAGCTTCTCACAGAGGCTCCCAAACCAGCAGGTTATCTTCAGGCTCTGCCAAGCTCAGTGGCTTTTAGCATCCACCTGACTTAGTACCTGTTGCCTGGTGAGTTGTGCTACAACCATCACTCCTGATTTATTTCTTCCTTCTTTTTAAGCCCCTCCCATTTTCTGGCATTCCATTCTTATAACCAGAACTTACTAGATTCCCACTGGTAGCTCAATCCCACCTACTACCTCTGAGTTATGCATGTTTCCTCTGTTAAGTCCTTTAACTTAGGACTTGCTAAGCCCACGAGAAGGACTATCTATTGTCTAGAGGCAGATAGGATCCACTAAAAGTGTCTTTTCCCACTGAGAGGACTTTCTTCTACCATCTTCTGTCCCAAACTGTCCAGTGAGCCCAGTTTGTGTTATTTGTCTTTTTCACCCTAATGCAGGGCATGAGTAAGTAATAGTGAAACTCATGTGTCTAGGTGAAGGCGCTTTAGTCTGATTGTGATGGCTGCAAAGTGAAGGCACCACATGGAGTCCTAGAAGATTCTGGTTTGACAATTGTGCGGTTTCCTTCCAAGCAGAGTCCTGAATGGAGATGTTGGGCACTAAAGATTTAAAACTCATGAAATGAAAATGAGAGTCTGAGCCCCAATTGTAACAGATGGCCCATGGCTGAAATCAAAGTGCTTAGAAGATGGATTCATGAACTTAAGGTCAATCTGGGGTACATGTTGAGTTTAAAGCCTGCCCAATCTGCATAAGAAGCTTTCAAAAAATCATAAAGAAAAGAAAAAAAACAGATGGGAAAGAAATGGAATGAGGCAAGTGGGAAGGGGAGGGAAGAGTAGGGAAGGGAATGGGAGAGGAAGGGAAGGGAATAGGAGGGGAGGGAAAAAGAAAAGGCAAGGGAAAGGACAAGGGTCCTTAGCTAAGCAGTGTCTTCAGAAAAACACAGGTTTTAGGAACAGTGAGCAGATGAAGCCCCGGCTGCTAATGTTCCAAGTTCGCTCGTGTTGAAATGCTAAGGAATATGTGGCCTAATAATCAAGACTCTTTGAGTTTGGCACATATATCAGAGACCAAGTATTTCAAATGCCACAATTGTTTGTCACATTTTACCCAGTGTCTATAGCCACGCATAACAGCCTGGCATAACGCTTGGCAGAGTGGGCACTGCCCTTGGGTGTCTGGCTTGAGGGAAATAATTGATCATAAAGACTTGGCTGAACACATTGGCGTTCTCTAAGAAGGAAGTGGAGGCTGTGCATTCTCCCCTGTATCAGCATAACACCCAGAGTGTCTCTGGCTGCCCTGGGCAGGTTTCACATTTTGAAATTGGTTCATGGGAATCTCCCTGACAGATGCTGGAGAATTCTAGAGCACCCCCAGCAGTCTCAGGCCTAAGAATGACTTATACAGCAGGACAGATGATCCTAATGCAATTTATTTAATGATAATATAATAAGGTAGACAAGTGGCCTTTGAATTTGACTATTCCCATTAGGGAAACATACAAAGGAAGTAATCAACACTAGAATGTGCACATTCTGACTAGATCTGATGGCTGGCTCTTGAATATTAAGAAACTTGTCAAAACTATTGTGTTTCCTGGCAAAGCAGCTCTTAGATTTATGGCTCTGGGAAACCTCAATGTAACAGTAATTGATTTGTAATTGTTTTTGCTGTCTTTCATCCCTGCAGGTTATCATGGAGGCAGTGGCTAGCATATCAATTAACTCCTTGCAGTGAGTAGGAAGAAAGGTATCAGTGGCACTTGCAGGATGTTAATTTTGTTTTATGCATAAAAGAGGAAGAGTTTGTGTCACTGTCTAAAAGGCCATCTGTCACAGGCCCATGTAGCTGTTTTCATAGTCGTTATAGCTATCGCCCTCTTCCCCATGGGAGTCTACATGGCTCTTCTACTCCTCAGCCAACAGTTTTGATTATAGCATCCCTTAGCAAATGATACCCTTGGATCCCTTATCTGTTTTTTCTCATAAGAGTTCAGTCTAAAAGAAATGCCTAGCTACTCCATTTATTAAGTAGTTGAGTTCAAACTGCCAACTAGGTCATTTATAAAAGTTATGCCCATAAATTTAAAGAAAAAAATAATTTTTACCCCTTGTGACAATTTGTATATGCTTAGGCAAGGGAGTGACACTATTAGGAGGTATGGCCTTGTTGGAGTAGGTGTGTCACTGTGTGCGTGGGTTTAATATCCTAGTCCTAGCTGCCTGGAAGTCGGTCTTCTCCTATCAGCCTTCCAATGAAGATGTAAAACTCTCATGTCCTCTTGCACCATGCTTTCCTGGATGCTGCCATGATCCCACCTTAATGATAATAGATTGAGCCTCTGAACCTACAAGCCATCCCCAATTAAATGTTGTCCTTATAAGGGTTGCCTTGGTCATAGTGTCTGTTCATGGCAGTAAAACCCTAACTAAAACACCCCTTGGTAATCATATTTAATCACCTTTGAATGTGTTTGCTTGTGGGGGTAGAGCTTCCCAAACCCTAGAGTCGTACCTGGACCCACCAGCAGCCTCATTTCTTGACCCATGATGAAGCAAGTACCAAAATCTAATCCCACAGAAGTAGCATGCCTTTGAAAGGAATGTGGCAGAAACACCTAAGTGTACACAAGTTCAAGACTAGCCTGGGCTTCACTTCTGTGTGAACCCATTCACCCAAACATGCCCAATCTCTACTGAAAATGTGCATTACTTCCACCTAGCAGGTACCACGGCATCAGTAGATATCAGATGTGCTTTCTTTTCTCCTCAGAATTTCTGGTGCTGCCCTAGACATACTGTGGATCCCTAGAGTAGGTTGGTGCCTAAGTCCTGAGCTGTGACACACAGCATCATGTTACAGGAGCACCTCACTGAGAGAGTCATCTACCCTGTCACTGCTGGGAGCTGTCTTTATCTTCAGCCACTGGTTTTTATGCATTGTGGTCTCTATGTATCTGTCACGTCTTTTAGTTTGGTTCCATACAAAGAATAAGAATCTGTTTTGGCATGGGGGAAGCTGGTGTTTCTGACTGATCATGAGTGTGTTCATCTTTAACGTTAACTTAAAATACTTACTTTTTAAACCTTTTTAAATACACAACACACACACTCTGTTGTACAAGTGTGTGTGTGATTACAACTTCATACATGCTATGAATATTTTTCATATATAATTTTTAAGATATTTTATAAGAGGGCTAGAAAGACATCTTAGCAGCTAAGTACAACTGTTCTTTCAGATAATCAAAGTTCATTTCCCTGTACTCACATTGGGAGATTCATAGTCACCTGTAACTCCAGCTCTGTGGGAGCTAATACCTCTGGTCTCTGTGGGTATCTGCACTTAGATGTGCGTACACGCATACAAGTTAAAAATCAAAGAAATCCTTTAAAATTGTATACTTTTTTTAAAAAAGAATTTTTTATGTTAATTGGGTGTGCATGTTTGTGCGAGGGTGTATGCCTGTGACTGCATGTACCATGGAGACCAGAAGAAGGCTTTGATCCTCTGGACCTGAAATTGTAGGCAGTTGTAAACAGTAGGTCGTGGGTGCTGAGGACAGAGCTCTGGAAAGCTATAAGAGCAACGCGAACTCTTGTCTGCCACTAAACCATCTCTCAAACTTCTAATATGTATATTTAAAAAAAAAAATCAATATTTTAATGTAATTCATTTCAACAATATTTTGGTTTTAAAATTTTATTCCCTTTTCTTTCCTACCTTCAATGCCTCCCAATCACCTCCATGCTCTCTCTTAATTTCATGACTTGGATTTAACTGTTGTTATACATACATACATTGGGGGTGGGGGTGGGGGCAGAAGTATATTCCTAAGTGCATACACACAGTCCTTTCAGTGCAGGGCGTGTTTAGGCAGCCATGTTGGTGAGACTCTGTGTGTAGCTTCTGACACTTCTAGGAGACACAGTTTCACAGCAAACTTCTTATTCCTCTGGCTATTAAGCTTTTCCCACCCCTTTCCTACAATACCTGTGTATACCTTTCTAAACCTCTGTGCATATACATTTAACCAAGAATGAGACCTTTTCCCCTAGACATGTGTAGTTACACTGACTTTCTTAGTGTTGTTTTAGTCTATCGTTACAGCTAAGCATTTACCGACTCTAGGCACACTTTTAAATTTTCATACAAAGTGACACAGACTCCATAAGTTATTAGACAGTTGAGAGTTTAAAACATAATCTATTTCTTTCCACTGCAATGTATTTTACCATGTGTAAATTCTTAAAAATATTTACAAATTCTTTTTCTGACACCTTAGCGATGTTAGCTTGATCTATTTGTTAATTCCTCTACTGGGAGCTTCTTTGTTTGATCAGCTTCAGCTTCGTATATGCCTCAATGTCTAGTGAAGGAGAAATTTTCTCCTCACTGATGGCTTATATTCACGTTTTTCTTATGTAGACTTAGGAACATCATAAACGTATGAGTGCTGTGGACAGACCTTCCCATCAGAATCTGTCACTTTCTTCACTGAGATATTATCTTTCATGTTAAAGTTAATTGGAAGAATGCACTTCCACTATTAAGACAGAATGGATGTACATTTATCTACCTTCTAATTATAGCAAAAGAAACCCTGGACATTAAATATTAAGCAAACAGAAAAAAAAATACTTTAAAAATGAGAAAGCGTAATATACATTAGAGTTGTAAAACCAATAAACAAATACTAACAAACACCCTGCGACCTAAAAACAGTAAATGTCACAGACATTAGAAGAGACCTCAACAAAGTCTGCTAGGAGGACAAGGATACAGACAGAGAGAAAGAAATATTTAAACCAAACACCAGGAGTGAAACCTGACTCCACTCCTCTTGTAGCAGGCTCCCAGTCAGAGAATTCTAAGGAGGAACTGGAGTTTCCCTCCCCCATAGATGGTACTAGCTTTTCAACCTGTGTGGGATTGGAGACCATGTGATGAATGCAAGTTTCCCCACTGCAGGGAATAATACTGCAGGGAATAATAAGGTCATGCCCCATTTCTGCTTCTCAGAGCAGTATGGGGGGGGACAAAAAAACAAAAAACAAAACCCTAACTAAAACAAAGAATTTCAACAAGATCCACAGTCTCATAGCATAAAAAATGTCCAGATTTTATTTGTCATTCTCAAACCTGGGAAAAAAAAAAAAACCTCAAACCATTTTTAAAAAGATAATTAAACAGTGTCACCATTAAGATGACAGTGATGTTAAATTTATCTGACAAAGATTTAAAACAGCAGTAATTAAAATGCTTGAAGAAGCAATTACACTTAAATGGAAATTTTGAAAACCTTAGCAGAGAAGGAGAAGATATAATGAGGAACAAAGTGGGAACATCAGAGCTGAAATATCTGATGGGAGAGAAAACAACAAAAACAAAACCAAAACCAAAAAAAAAAAAAAAAAAATCAGCAGCAGGATGGAAAGCTTGGGCAAAATACTTAGTAAATTGGAAGGTAAAATAGAAAATTAACCAATCTGATCAATAAAGAGGAAAAAGGGCTGGAAACTACAGGCACGTGTAACTAAGGTGTCACCTTGACATTGCCAGAGTCAACGAAGACGGGGGTTGTCCGACCTGAAAGACCAATCTGACCATGTAGTGGGAAGTTTGCAAAGTCTGCGGATGTCAAAGACTTACACACTCTGGTGTTAGGTGAGCACTGAGTTCGATAAACCACAAGAAAACCATGAGACCTCAGTGGCAAGAGACACAATTTATCCTGGAAAGCAACTGCAAAAAAAGTACTTACTTTCCCCAAAACAATGGGTGATAGCTAACCTCCCATCAAGTGACATACAGGAGGGAAGGAATGACAAAGGGTGTTCAACTTCTGAAAGAAAAGGCCTGTCAACCTAGAATTCTATCCTTGGTTAAAAAGAAGCATCCATCACACAGGATGTGGGAATAAAGACACTCCCCACTAAGGCAAGTACAAATGAAGTCTGATCGTATCTAAGCCCCATGTTTCACTTCTATTGTACTCATGAATTCACCCGTGTCCCGTTCTCAACTTCGTGTCTTTGTTACATAGCCCATTAGGCCCAGTTACTGGCACCCACGTGTGTGACCTTGAAAACGTTTTGGTCAGGATTACAGTACCATGCATGAAACATGGGAAGCCTATCAGTTACCACATCTTCAATTAAACAAAACAAAACAAAACAAAACAAAACAAAACAAAACAAAACAAAAAAACATAATTCTCCTTCCCCTGGTAGCTATCACCTACCAATAGCTCTTCAGTAAGTGGTTGAGCCTGAAGATGATTGTCTTCTCCATCTATACTGGAAATTTGGTTGGCTTGATCATGTATAAATCTTGTGCATTGTAACCACGTTGCTATGAGCTCATAATTGCATTATCAATATCCTGTCCCGAAGACAGCATTTTACAGCACTCCTCCGCATCCTGTGGTTCTTATACTCTTTCTACCTTCTCTTCAGTGTTGAGCCTTGGTGGTGTCAGTGTGTGCGTGGGGGGGGGGAAGTTAATATACATGCTCTTTTTAGGGCTGACCACTGAGTCTCTTGTTCTCAGCCCTTTGACATTCGTACATCTCTCCATTGACTGCCAAGAGAACCTTTTCTGATGACGGTTGACAGAAGCTCAGGTCTCAGAGTATAAGCATAAATATTTAGAAAGCAATTTGGCACCATAGCCATTTGGCAAAATAACAATAACATGTTCTACCCTAGGTCCTTTGGCCTCCAAAGCTATGGGCTTTTGATCAAGATTACAGGTCAAGCATGAAATTTCCTCCTGTGGAGGAGGCTGTACATCTAGTCAGATAGTTCTTGCCTACCCCATAACAATCATGCCAGGGTACCATCATGAACATCTTGCCTGGTATTGCAGCCTACAGAACCCAGTGCTGGGTAAGACTGGCAGTGTCTTTCCCCTTCAATAGCCTGTGTAGTATTTTTCAGTACTAAGAGAGCTAGCCAGCAAGGACAAAGTATCTTGTTTGTTTTTTGTTTTCTTTTTATCAGTTTAAAATTGGTTTCTATATATCTTGTAGCCATAGTACATAGTGTCTTCAGAAAATGGTCTTCCCATGTTGTTATGGTGACTAACCAAGTGGAAGAGTAATAGAGAAAGCAAGCTAGGTGTAAAAACTTACGTATTCATTCTCTCGCCTATCTTGACTGTAAATATAATAATTCCTGCCTTGACTTCCCCCAAATGATAGACTGTAACCTGAAATTGCATGCCAGACAAACCTTTTCTCCATTAAAGTTGCTACTATCTGGGTATTTTCTCATAGCATCAGAAATGAAACCAGAAAAGGGCACATAGAAAACCTTTAGAAATAGCACCATAGAATTTATTGTATTGTTTGTCACAACCAAATAAAATTTGAGTACTTTCCCCCAATGATAAGAACAAAGCAAATCTGCCTGTTCCCGCAGCCTGTATACAACATGATGCTGAAGATCTTGCCAGGACAGTAAGACAAGGAAATAACCAGAAAACATAAGTGTGAAAGGGGAAGGAACACTGTAGAGAACACAGATGTCTGTATAAACAATTACATGGAATCTGCAAAGCGATTCCAATCATTAAAAGTGAGTTCATCAAGTCTCAATATTCAGTTGCATCTAACAGAAAATGTGTGGAAACCAAAAATTTATGGGCAATACTAATTATGGTTTCTTAAAGAAAAAAAAAATGCCAGTGCTGGAGAGAGAAATAGCTCAGTGGTTAAGCACTGCAAAAGCACTGACTGCTTTTCCCAGAAGACCTGGGTTCGATTCCCAGCACCCATCTGGTGGCTCACAACTGTCTGCAACTCCAGTTCCAAGGGAGCTGATACCCTTTGACCCCCATTGGTCCCAGACTCCCATGGGATGCATAGACATACGTGTAGGCAAAACATCTATAAATGTCAGACAATTTTTAATTAAAATTTCAAAGCTCACTACTAAGCAGCAATCCAACTAGAAAATGAGAAAACATGAAGAATCATTTTACCAAAGATGCACAGATGGGAATTAAACACATGAAAAAGTGTTAGCAATTAGGGAAATTAGAATAAAAACCACAAGGATATTTCTCTCGGAATGGCTAAAATGTGAAAAAGACAACCAACTGTGTAGGGGTTCGGCAAAAATGGATCGTGCAGACACTGCCGGTGGAGATGTAAAGTGGGACAGACATTCTCAGAAACAATTTGTCAGTTTCTGCAAAAATTAGCATGCAGCTACCAAATGACTCAGCAATTACACGCCTGGGCATTTGTCCCAGAGAAATTATGGTTTGCTCTTCAATGAAAACCTGCATATGAGGATTTATAATACACTATCCCTAATAGCTCCAAACTGGAAACAGATGTTCCTCAACAGGTGATTGGTTAAACTATGCCATGTACCTAGTGCCATTCCTCCTTGTACTGAAGGACAAATTGCCAGTTCAGACAACAGCCTGGAGGAGTCTCTAGAGAACTGCGCGGTGTGAAGAGAGGCAGTCCCCAAAGCTTACACTCTGTATGTGTCCACTTAAATAACATTTCTAATGGACGAAAGTAAAGACTCGGAGAACAAGTTAGCAGAGGGTGAATGGGAGAAAGAGAGAGCCCATTAAATGTTTGTCTTGCAAGCATAAGGGTATGAGTTCGATCCCCAGAACCTGTGAGCTGAGTGTGGTGCTATGGGCTTGCAATCCCACTGGTTGGGGAGGCAGAGAGAGAAGGAACTCTGAGGCTTGCTGGTCAGCCAGCTTAGCCTAGTTGGACAGGGCCAGGTCAGTGAAAGAGATTGTCATAAGAAACAAGGTGGATATTGTCTGAGAAGGAATGACACCCTAGTGTGTGGACACAAACGTGCATACATATCCACATACATGAACACACACACACACACACACACACACACACACACACACACACACACACAGAGAGAGAGAGAGAGAGAGAGAGAGAGAGAGAGAGAGAGAGAAGGGAATGGAAGTGTCTATAAAATGACAAATGAAGGACTCAGCAGTACTAATATCACGTCTATACACTGTGACCTTCTTATACTATGGTCTTGCATAAGATTACTGTTGGGAAACTGAGTAAAGGTGGTAGGAGTTTATTATTATTATTTCCTGCAATTGAATGAAAATTTAATATTAAATTAAATACATTTCAATTAAAATAAATTTTAGAGATTTAAGTTTTGAATTGATGTTAGTAAGTATACTAGCATTCCCATGTCCATCTCTGGGGCCTTGCCAAACCATTTTATGAATCCTGACAGACTTACTGAGCATCTTGGCTCTTGATGGATATACAATCCTATAATCATCAACAAGAAAATCGTTTTAATTCTATTTTTATGAAGGTCTGCCTATGTTGAAATTTCCTTGTCATATTGCATTTAAATGGCAGTCTAGGCCATAAGAATAATAATGCTGAGTGTTCCTACTAATTGCTTACGTTAATTGTTCCAGGTACGTCGGTCTGCTTATTCCATGTATATGTGATTTGCCTCTGGTTATGTTAAGTGGTTTCCATCGCTCCATCTTTACCCTGCATCATTTTCAGAGCTACAGATGTGGTCATGTGAAAAGTCCCTGATGCGGAACTCGGTTTCCCTTAGTGGAATCCAACTCCTTCCCCCGACAGTTTCACATCTATATTCCTAATGAGACTGGTGTATACTTTCCTGTTTTCTCTTGTTCTTTATCAAGTTTTGCTATTACATTTTTGCTTGTGCCATGAACTTAGTTGGTGAGCTGCCTGGCTTTCTCTCTGGCCTGAACCTGTTGGAGTAACATTATAATTACCCATTCTGTAAAGGTTAAATAAATCTCAGCTATGAACCCATCTGGTCCCACGGCCCTTCCAGCAGCGTGTCTGATCACCTTCACCAACACCAGAGTTGCTGGTCGGTTCAAGTTTTCCACTGCTTCTTAGATACATTTAAGTTGTTTATATTTTGCTAAAAAGTCATTTCCCTTTGGGAAATAATTTGCACATAATATTCTTTTGATCTTTTCTGCATCTGTCGCTGCTCTTTCTCTTTCATCTGTAATCAGACTGCGGGGTGTTGATCTAATTTATTTTGTATTTCAAAGGACTACCCTTGGGTTTCCTCTCTGTGTGTGTGTCTCTGTGTATGTGTCTATATACATGTGTATGTGTCTATATACGTGTGCATGTGATATATATGTATATGTGTGTGTGTGTGTGTGTGTGTGTGTGTGTGTACTCACCTATGCATGCATAGGTCAAGGCCAGAGGTCAACATTAGACGTTTTTCCTTTATCACTATCATCCTTATCTAAAACTATGTCTCTCACTGAATCTAGAGCTCAGTAGTTGGCTGACCATCAAGCTATAGACATTCATCAGTCACCCTCCCTTGGTGTTGGGAGTTTCACACACACTAGTCCACCTACCATTTGCATGGGTAATAGAGAGCTGAACTCAGGTCCTCCTCATTCTTGTATGCCAAGAGCACTTTCTCCTCCCTGGGTTTTTACCCTTTCTTTGTTGTTGTTGTACTTTCTTCTTTGTGAGTTTTCTCCTGTTCTTCCTGTTTTGGACATATTTTAATGGATTATTTCTATGTAGCCCTGATTGGGCTAGAATTGACTATGTAGCCCAGGCTGGCCTTGAATTTATAGTGATCCTCCTGCCTCTGTCTCCTGAGTGCTGGGATTATAGGCATGCACCACCACAACTAGAATTTCTTATCCTTTCTGTTTGTTTTTCATTTTAAAAATATATGTCTTTATCTTTTACCAAAAATGTCTCCAGCTTCTTTTGCTTTGTATATGGTCTTGTTCCTTATGGTGACCATTCTGAATTTTTAGTTTTTGTTTTTTTCTATAGCAGAGACATGTAAAGGTACAGAAATGTAGGCATTTCTCTGAGTTCCATAATTTTTATGAGATGCTTTCTTTCATTTCTTCTAGATTCATTGATATTTTCATTTTTAGTTCTCTTGTACCATGACAATTATCAAGGAATTCTGGGCTGAGCCATTCATAATTATTGAATTCTATTTTATTGAATTGTCTTTAGAGCATATATATGCTAAAATTCTCATTGCTTATCTTTATTAAAGCTTACATATTGCATAATTATTTTAACTAAGATATATAAATGTAGACATAAAATAAAAAGACTCCTCTTTAGTGAGACTAAGCTACAAACATCTATACATGATTCTCTCTCTCTCTCTCTCTCTCTCTCTCTCTCTCTCTCTCTCTGTGTGTGTGTGTGTGTGTGTGTGTGTGTGTGTATGTATGTATGTATGTCTGGGTACCCCATGGCCCAATCAAAGTAACACAGGAAGTTAACCATCACATTTCTTATGGTTACAAGATGATGGCTTCATCTTCAAACATCACATCCTCATACAACAAAGACAACATTCAAAGGAAGCAAATGAAAAATACTTTCATTTCTGTGCATATGAGTTCTTTCCAAGGAAGAGAATGGGCATTCTGAGAATGACCCAGGAGCTGTTCTCTCCAGTCCTGCTGGTCTGGTCAGGACAGGGTGATATAACCAGGCTCTGGCTACAAGGGAAGCAGGGTGATGTGTGGAGTATCTGACACTCCCACCCTTGGCAGTGGGAGTTTGGATCAACAGTAAGAATGTAACTGTAACTATTGGGTCTACAGCAAAGAGTGTCTACCATCTTCCTTCTCAGACACACATCTCTGTTACTGGATAAATCACAAACTTTTTCTCATGCCAACATGCCCTCCCTTTCTTCTATGACCCCCAATAAGAAAATTTTCTGGAAAATTCCACTCTTCTTCTTCTTATTCACATGACAATTGTGGAATAGTTTGCTCCTAGTCTACTATTAGCTTTTTCTATTAACTATTGGCACTTTCCACTATTGCTACTGATGTACGATTTGCCTAGTTTATGACATTTTACTCAAGTCAACCCTTTAAGACAGATTTCCATTTGGCTTCTTTAAATCACCTCACCAGGAATATTTCAGGCTGCTGAATGCATGCTCAGCAGCAGAGAGTGGCTTCAAACCTCCCTCCCCAGGCAGTCCATCAGGCAGAATGTGATTTTAGTGGAAGAGCCTGGCTTCCAGGAGTTATCCCTGGGGCACATTATTTTACTGTTCATCCCATGTTTGTTTTAAGATTTTGGTTAATGAATGCACTTGAGTTAGCTGAGCTATGTAGGCTTCCCTGTTGGGCGGGTGCATCTGCATGTGCCTTGGGGAATGCTGTCAAGGCTACCCTCATCCCACTTAAATTCTTTCTACATACTATACTAGCAGCACACACGGCATATGCCTGACATTCCTGATCCCCAGAGGTGAAAGGCTCTCTCTCCCTTTCCCTGGTTTTCTTTGTTAAATTGCTGATTGCTCCTCCAGGGGATTTTTTTTTCCTTTCTTTTCATTGGTTTTCATCAAGATCTCCCAGGTATTGACAAGACTTAGATAAGGAGTTCTCCAGGCTTTGAACTAAGGATTAGCAGTCCTTCCCTGCACACCTTTCCTTCTTAGCCTGTCCCTTCTCTTGGCCAAACTCTCTGTACCTCTACACAGAGCAGGGGCAGTTCTGTTCTGGTGTATGTGCCTGGTGTTCAAGGGAGATGCCTGGGTCTGAGCTCTCAGGTCAGAAGCCATCGGTTTGTCTAGTTTATGTGAGGTTGGAAAGCTAATACACAGAGAAAAATCAAAGCCAAGAATTAATCCACAGATGATGCCACCTCCTAGATCCAAGCCAAGCCTTTAAGTTCATATTATAGAACTGAGGGGTTTCTGCCTGAGACCAGGTCAGGAATCCCTGGCTATGCAAACCTTGGGCTATCCCAAAGGAGCAGTGACAATATGAACATCAGTGACTTATGCTGTGCTCCCAAACTTGATTATAAATGTCCAGCCATCAGTTCTAGTATATGCCTGTCCCCAGAATTCATGAAGTTCTGTGGATAAGAGATAGAAACATCCTTGCCCACTGTGTTTGTGGTGTTGGAGTGCAGTCAGGGTGGCTGTTTTGACAATCATATTTTGTGCATAGAGAGATAACATAATGTATGATTGAAAGAAAGAAAGAAAGCTTAGAACTGAAAGTCTGATTCATTTCCAACACTTCCAATAGTAGAGTGGCCGACCCGGACAAATCTCTTGACTTATTGCTTGAAGTGTCTCTTCCTTCACATTTAGAGTGAAGGTAATTCTTGTGTCTTCCTTACAATTACATTTTGTTCTAGAATGCAAGTGGTCTAAAGTAGCTAAGACAATATGTGGTAGAAACTCAATAAATGTCAGATATTTCCTTTGGAGCCCATATAGGGTGAAGTAAAGCAATTTGTATGTATGTATGTATGTATGTATGTATGTATGTATGTATGTATGTATGTATTGTGTGTGTATGTATGTATGTATGTATGTATGTATGTATGTATGTATGTATAGACAGGGTCTCATGTAGTCCAGACTGGCTTTGAACTTTGTATATAGCCAAGGACAACTGTTGAAATTCCTGATCCTTCAGGTGCCACCATGCCCAGTTTTATGTGGTGCTGGGGATCAAACCCAAAGCTTTGCCAGTGCTAGGGAAGAGCTCTTCCTCCTTCCTTCCTTCTTTCCTTCCTTCCTTCCTTCCTTCCTTCCTGTCTTCCTATCTTTCCTTTTTTATTTTCTTGTTTTTCAAGACAGAAATTTTGTGTGACCCTGGCTGTCCCGAAACTCTGTAGATCAGACTGGCCTCAAACTCAGAGATCCACCTGCCTCTGCTTCCCTAGAGCTGGGATTAAAGGCATGTGGGAAGTACTCTTTTAACTGAACTAAATCATCAGTCCTGTGAAAGGCAATTTAAATTTAAATTAAAATCTATTATATGACCCTCAAATTTTCATTCATTCTCTGTTAACCTTTGACTGTTAACCATTGTCCTATTGTCTCTTACGTGTTTCCAGACCCGTTTTAATCTGGTATAGCTTGCAGATATGGAAATTTCCACTTTCCATTTCATGGAGAGGGGATTCTGGGTTATAAGGGAGGGCTACCAGGACCAGTCATTTCCCAGTTCAGAAGCCTCTGTTACAGTTTCTATGGGAAGAAACAGTCCAGTTGGAGTAAGTAGTTTGAGATGAACTAGTTTAAGTTGCCTGAAGGGCTCTAGGGCAAAAGGGCCAAGTTTGTGGCTCAGATCTCTGACCTTGCGATAATTTGGGCAGAGTGTGTGATTCAGGAGATGCTTAGAACGTGGGCTCTCAATTGACTGGTTGGTTGGTTTGCTTATAAAAGGCCCAAAACTATCTGTTTACCTTTTGTCTTAGTTAGGGTTTTACTGATGTGAAGAAACACCATGACCAAGGCAACTCTTGTAAGGACACCATTTAATTGAGGCTGGTTTACAGGTTCATAGGTTCAGTCCATTATCATCAAGGCAGGAACATGGCAGTGTCCAGGCAGGCATGGTTCAGGAGACAGGCATGGTTCAGGAGAAGCTGAGAGTGCTACATCTTCATCTGAACGCTGCTAGCAGAATACTGACTTCTAGGCAGCTAGGATGAGGGTCTTAAAGTCCATCCCCATAGTGATAAACCTACTTCAACAAGACCACATCTACTCCAACAGGGCCACACCTTCTAATAGCCACTCCCTGGGATGAGCATATACAAACCATCACACCTTCCACCAAAGCCAGGTTCTGAATAGTCTGAATTTGATCCTCTTAAAGAAGTAAAACTCCAAAATTGAGGACTGGAGAGGTGGCTCAGCAGTTTAGAGCACTGGTTGCTCTTTCCAAAGTTCAATTCTCAGCACCCACATGCCAGATCACAACCGTCTGTAACTCCATTTCTAGGGGATCTGATAATCTCACACAGACATGCATGCAGACAAAATACCAATGCACATAAAGTAAAAATAAATCGCTAAAAAACTACTCTCAAAACAAACAAACAAGCAAACAAAAAATTCTCTACGTTGGGAGGAGCCTCACATATTTTAGCTGTTTCCTCTCCTTTCCTGAATCTATTTTTAAAACAATGTATCTGCTCCCAACCCACTAAATAATGTCTTAGTCTTTCTTTGATTCTTTTTATTTGATCTTTCTATTTGTAAGAAGATTGTATCTTTAGAGGACCAAAACGGATTCATTCTGGTCCATACCTGTTAATTCCTAAAAGTTTGATGTCTTGTACATAAGCAAGAAACATTCAGCCTTTCTCCTGGAACAGCTGTCAAATCAAATAAATTGTCTACAGTGAGCTAGCAGGACTGTTTATGACCACAATGAAAAGGCGCTTGCATTTTAGCATACATACCGCTCATCGGAAGATGCTAATGATGTGGGCATTTGCTTCTCTGTCTTTCTCTGAGTTGTAGCAGGATAGCCTCCACTGCAGTCCCACCCACCACACACAATGCCCCAGCTTTCTGCTCTGAGTAAGACTTCTGTCCTACCTTGGGCTCTGCTGTGAGATGGATTGTCAAGTGCCGAGGTGAAGAACCTGTAGGGCCTCATCCAGACCTGAAAACCATCGCAAACACTCATTAAGTTTTCCTTGAGTAAATACTTGGAAATTAATACAAATTGCCAGTCAGAAATTTACAAAGAATTTTCTAAAGATAAATAAAGAAGATGCAAGAAGTAAGTGGTTTGGCTGCTATTAAAAAGGGGAAAACAGTCTCTGGAAGGCCATGTGTAGGCCCTGAAATCACTGATGCAGTAGCAAAGCCATATAGTTTGAATTACATTTCTGGAAATTCCTAACTGGATAAAAGGCAAACAGAAACCCATTTCATACTTTCACAGGGCTAATGAATATCTGAAATTTAGCACAGAGCTTGTGATAGGCCATTAGAGTACCAGCTAGATTTACTAGAAAGATGTACTATGAAACAGCAGCTTGATTTACTGCCAATTTTATAGCACAAGGTCGCCAGGTCCTTGTTGTGCAGTGTGCATGTGTGGTGACAATGGGTGCTGGAGGATTGGTACAATGACACTCTTGTCGGTCATGCTGTGATTGGCCAGTTCACCAATTAGATACCTGATCTAGCTCACTGACAATGTTGATTATAAACAGCCCAGCAGCAAAAGCTCTTGCATGGATGCATTGGAGAGACCTCTAGGAGCAAGGCAAGACTTTAAAACAATGATCATCACAAATACACACATATTTCAACCTTTGGGAAGTGCAGTTAAAAATGGGAAAAGGAAACCAACTTTTTACCTTTTCTACTAAAGTCATTATTGATGAAAATCTCGAGGTCGTCGCCACAAGCATTCACTTTACCTGCGTGGCTCCCCAAGAATTAATACTCCATCGAAATTAATCTTATGAAGATCAGCCCTATTTGTCTACTAGAGACCATCTCTGGTGTTTAAAAGTGGGAAATATGGAGACTTCTGTGATATGCAGAACGTCTTACATCACCTGCGTGAAAAGAGAGTAAGCAGTAGTAGCATAGAACATTCTAGTATTCATGAAGCTTGTCGTGGCCTAGGCAGGATGCTAGACAAACAGGACTCAAGAGAGACTGCAACACCCAGACTGTGAGTGTGCTCCCACCATGCTTCCTCTCAGCCTTTCACACACAGCTGCAACTGGTAAATTAGCAACTGTGCAACAATGTAAGTGTCCTAGCTTTCCAGAGGAGTCTTTCAGAAACTAGTAAAGGAACTGTCAGGGTTGAGCTGGAAAAGGAGGAAGGGTGGGTTACTGAGCCCCTGTGGGAGCCAAGTGCAGGCACACAGCTAGTGACCATTACACGGGTGTGTCCTAGACTTGCCACTTGCCTAAGTCGTGTGACACACACCTGACAAAGCTGTGTGAAGGCAGAAGGATCTGTGTGCACTGCAATACAGGCCCTGCTCCACAGAGACCGAGGTCTCCCTGCCAGACTGAGCTAGCGTGTCGTGGTAGTAAGAAGTTGTGGTAGCCAGTTGTGGCTTCAGATAATTCTTGAGGGAGGAAATGAGGGAAGACCTGGGTCAGGAGAGACATCAGGAAACACTAGCAGGGGATGTTGGCATCACACAAAGCATTGCATCTATTCATAGGCTAATAACCATTTGTTTGTTGCTTTGGTATGAAAATATTGAACAAGCTATAGTTAATGACAGTATGTGAAGGATACATAAATTAATTGGCCCCACATTTTTTTAACCTTTATATTCTCAGAAAATGCCAAAGATATTTAATAGAGATATCTAATTTAATAATATGAAATCTATTTCCATATCAACTCGCATACATCATAGGAAGGAAAAGGAGGGATAAGTATGTATGGAAATATTAAAACTATGTAAATACTAGAAAAGGCAGAATATTTATTTGCTCTAGAAATACATATATATATATATATATATATATATATATATATATATATACACACACACACACACACACTATTTTCCTGGTAGGAACCATCAGGAAAAATTGGCAGATACCAGAGTACGGTGGGAAGAGCAGAGGGCATACAACTGATGTGTTTCTCCTTATCCTGGGATACCTTGAAAGGGTCCATTTGAACCTCGTGGTTGATCCCCAGTCTGAACAGTTAGGAATTGACTCATAAGCAGAATGGATGGTTATTCTAAAGGGGTCAGGGTAAGTAGAGTTGGGGAGCCACAGGATAACTCCAGAACCTCATCCTTGAGTGGGACCCCTGTGGTAGGGGGCTGAGGTACGCCCCAGCTATCTCACCTTCAGACCCTGCTGCCTTGTGTGCTGGGCTTGAGACGTACATGCCCCATCCAGCAGAGGAGTATCTGTAGTTTTCAAATACCAATTAATAAAGGAACCAAGACTCTCCAGCTCCGAATGACCTCTCTGGAGGACTCTGCAGCTGTGGAGAGAGTCAATTTGATGGGAACACCCTATTAATAGCCAACATCCTGAATTAAGCGCACATTGCTTAACACTTGGGTTGGGCTAGCCTCCATGCTCCCCTGTGCTGAAGATTTGACCCCAGCTGCACTTTCTGTGACCACAGTCCACCACCTTCCTGCACTTGATCTTGGAACAGTCTGTCCACTCTTCAGTGAGCAAGCAAAGACAGCTATTTTTTTTTCATTAATTTATTTATTCACATTACATCCTGGTCACAGTTCCTCCCCTCCTCTCCTCCCAGTCCCACCCTCACAAATCCTCCCACCCCACTACTGTCGTTCCTTCTCAGAGAGAGGGAAGCCCCCTTGGTTTCCGCCCCACCCTGGTACCTCAAGTCCCAGCATGATTAAGAGCATCCTCTCCTACTTTGGTCCTGCCAAGCAGTCCAGCTAGGGGAAGGGGATCCAATAGCAGACAAGAGAGTCAGAGACAGCCTCTGCTCTGTTAGGAGACTCATATGAAGACCAAGCTGCCCATCTGCTACAAATGTGTAAGGGGACTAGGTTCAGCTCCCTCGTGTTCTTTGGTTCATGGTTCAGTCACTGTGAGCCCCTAAGGGCACAGGTTAGTTGACTCTTGTCCTGTCCTTGACTCTTCCACTGGCTCAATCCTATCTCCTACTCTTCCACGAGACTCCTTGAGATCCACTTGATGTTTGACTGTGAGTCTCTGCATCTATTTCCATAAGCTTCTGGATGAAGCCTTGCAAGAGTCTAGTTATGCTAGACTCCTGTCTGCAAGCATAGCAGAATATTATTAATAGTGTCAGGGTTGGCTTTTCCCCATGAGATGGGTCTCAAGTTGGGCCAGTCATTGGTTGCCAGTTCCCTCAATCTCTGCTCCATCTTTATCCCTGCACTTATTAAAGGCAGGACAAATTTTGGGTTGAAGGATTGATGTTCCCCTCCCTCTAATGGAAGTCCCATCTGGCTACTAGAGGTGGTCAATTCAGTCTTCATATTCCTCACTAGGAGTCTCAGCTAGGGTCACCTCCATAGACTCCCAGGAATCTCTCTCATCCCAGGTCTCCAGCTAGTCCCAGAGATTTTTCTCACTGATTTCCATTCTCTCCTCCAGCTCTCTCCCACCCCTTTCCCCAACCTAATCTCTATCCCCATTCCCCTCCTCACTCCCTCTCCCACCCAGATCCCTTTTTCCATCTACCTCTGATGTCTAATTTACTTCCCCTTCTAAGTGAGATTCACACATCCTTACTTGAGCCCTCCTTATTACTTAGTTTCTTTGGAGCTACAGATTGTAGCATGGTTGTCCTGTACTTTATGACTAATGTCCACTTGTAAGTGAGTGCATACCATGCATGTCTCTCTAGGAACTAGAATGATATTTTCTAGTTCCATCCATTAGCCTGCAAATTTCATGTCTTTGTTTTTCATAGCAGAATAGTATTCCACTGTGTAGATGTACCACATTGTCTTTATCCATTCTTCAGTTAAGGGACATTTAGGTTGTTTCAAGTTTCTAGCTACTATGAAACAAGCTGCTACTAATATGGTTGAGCAAATGTCCTTGTGGTATGGTGGAGCCAGGTCTATGGGTAGAACTATTCCCAACTTTCTGAGAAGTCACCAAACTGATTTCCAAAGTGGTTGTACAAGTTTGCACTTGCACCAGCAATGGAGGAGAGTTCCCCTCACTCCACATCCTTGGCTGTCACTTGAGTTTTTAATCTTAGCCATTCTGATGGGTGTAAGATGAAATCTCAGAGTCATTTTGCTTTATGCTTTCCTGATGACTAAGGATGTTGAACATTTCTTTGAGTGCTTCTTGACCATTAGCAATTTCTCTGTTAAGAATTCTCTGTTTAGCACTGTACCCCATTTTTAATTGGGTTATTTGGTCTGTTGGTGTCTAACTTCTTGAGTTCTTTCTACATTTTGGATATTAGTCCTCTGTCAGATATAGGGTCGGTGCAGATCTTTTCCCAATCTGTAGGCTGCTGTTTTGTCCTATTGATGGTGTCCTTAGCCTGTTGAAAGCTTTTCAGTTTCATGAAGTTCCATTTGTTAATTGTTGGTCTTACTTACTATCTGAGCTATTAGTGTTCTGTTCAGGGATTCATCTCCTGTGTTAATGTGTTCAAAGCATTTCCCCAGTCTCTCTTCTATTAGATTTAGTGTTTTATGTTGAGGTCTTTGATCTATTTGGACTTGAATTTTGTGCAGGGTGATAACTATGGGTCTATTTGCACTCTTTTACATGCAGACATCCAGTTAGACCAACACCATTTGTTGAAAATGCTTTCTTTTTTTTTCCATTGTGTGGTTTTAGCTTCTCTGTCAAAAATCAAGTGTCTGTACATTTGTGGTCTTATTTCTGGGTATTCAACTCTATCTCATGATGAACCTGTGTGTTTTTATGCCAATACCATGCAGGTTTAATTACTATTGCTCTGTGGTATTGCTTGAAATCAGGGATAGTGATATATCCAGAAGATTTTTTACTATACAGGAAGGATTGTTTTAACTATCCTGGGTTTTGTTTTGTTTTGTTTTGTTTTGTTTTTCCATATGAAGTTGAGAATTGCTCTTTTAAGGTATGCGAAGAATTGTGTTGAGATTTTGATGGGAATTGCATTAAATCTGTAGATTGCTTTTGGTAAGGTAGAAATTTTTACAATGTTAATCATACGCGAGGATGTGAGGTCTTTCCAATATCTGATATCTTTTTCACTTTCTTTCTTCAGAGACTTGAAGTTTTGTCATATAGGTCTTTTTCTTGGTTGATTAGAGATACACCAAGGTAATTTTTTTTATTATTTGTAGGTATTCTAACAAGTGTTATGCCCCTAATTTCTTTCTTAGCCTGTTTATTATTTGTATAAAATGTTACTGCTTTTTTTGAATTAATTTTATATCTAGCCACTTTGCTGAAGATGTTTATCAGCTGTAGGAGTTCTCTGGTAGAATTTGGGGAAGTTGCTTATGTATACTATCATATACCACATATTGTATACCTATACCATGTACCGTATATTGTGTGCCATATATTGTATATCCTATAATGTATCTTGTATGTCATATATCAATCACGTATCATATTATCATGTATCATATATGCAAATAGCAGTACTTTGACTTCTTTCTTTACAATTTGTATCCCCTTGTTCTCATTTAGTTGTCTTACTGCTCTCTCTAGCTAAGAACTTCACCAACTCTGTTGAATAGAGAGAGAATATGCAGCCTTGTCTTGTCCCCTTTAATGGAATTGCTTTAAGGCTCTCTCCATTTAATCTGATGTTGGCTGTTGGCTTACTGTATGTTGCCTTTTTTATGTTTAGGTATGTACCTTGTATCCCTGATCTCTTCAAGACTTTTAACACGAAGGGCTGTTAGATTTTGTCAAAGGCTTTTTTGGTATTTAATGAGATGATCGTGTGTGGTTGTTTTCCTTCAGTTTGTTTATATGGTAGACTATATTGATGGATTTCCGTATATTGCACCATGCCTGCATTCCAGAGATGAAGCCTACTTGATCATGATGATGTTTTTTATTGTGCTCTTGGATTTGGTTTGCAAGTATTTTATTGAGTAATTTTGCATCAATATTCATAAAGGAAATTAATCTGAAATTCTTCTTTGTTGAGTCTTTGTTTGGCTTACATGTGAGGGTGACTGTGGCCTCATTGCCAATGTTCTTTCTGTTTCTATTTGGTGGATAGTTTGAAGAATATTGCTATTCACTCTTCTTTGAAAATCTGGTAGAATTCTATAGTAAACAATTTAACCCTGGGCTTTTTTTTGGAGGGGGTAGAGTTGGCAGACTTTTAGTATTATTTAAATTGTTTGCCCAATCTTGATTTAACTTTGGTAAGTGGTATCTGCCAAGAAAATCATCCTTTTTGTTTAGATTTTCCAATTTTGTGGGGTACAGGCTTTTGAAATAAAACCTAATGGTTCTTTGGATTTCTTCAGGTAGGTAGTTATGTCCCCCTTTCATTTCTGGTTTTGTTGATTTGGCTACTGTATCTCTCTGCCTTTTAGTTTGTTTTGCTAAAGGTTTATCTCTCTTTTGGATTTTCCCAAAGAACCAGCTCTTGGTTTCATAGATTCTCTGTATTCTCTTTGTTTCTAGTTGATTGATTTCAGCCCCGAGTTTGATTATTTCCTGCTATCTACTCTTCTTGGGTGTGTTTGCTTCTTTTTGTTCTAGAATTTTCAGGTGTGCTTTTAAGTTGCTAGTGTGAGATGTCTCCAGTTTCTTTATGCAGGCAGTATTGCTACGAAAAGACAGCTAGTATAATACTGAAAAATGGACTCTTCTTTTTGTGATAGAAGTTTTGTAAGCACCCTGCATGTGAAGCAGCTCTACCTCTCATGAGCCATTGTAGAGAGGTCCCCATCTAAACAGGAAGAACTCAAAGAGGCAAGCTAGGGAGATGGCTCTGTAGCTTAATTGTTTACCGCACACATATGAGGCCCTAAGATCAGAACTCACAGCTCCCATATAGAAAGACTGTCCAGTAGGATGCAGCTGTGGCTTCAGCATGTGGCGAGGATAAGGGGACCAGAGGATCCCAAAGGCTTTGCTACTCAGCCTGTCAGGTTATGCTATTGAAATCCAAAAAATAAGAGAGATAAGTGATTAAGGAAGACATCCTAATGTCAACTTCTGGCTTACACATGCATTCACCAGAGTGAGTATGCCTGCACACACACACACACACACACACCACACACACATACCACACACACACACCCCACAATTACACATGCACTCATAAGAGAGAGTTCACCTGCAAACACACATACTTTCACATGCATTCACAAGAGTGAGTACACCTGCACACACACACACACACACACACACACACACACATACAGTTATACATGCACTCACAAGAGTGAGTTCACTTGCATACACACACACAATTACACATGCACTCACAAGAGTGAATACACCTGCACACACATACACATACATAGAGAATTGCACATACACTCACAAGAGTGAGTTCACCTGCATACACACACACACAATTATACATGCTCTCACAAGAATGAGTTCACTTGCACACACACACTTACACATGCACTCA
Source organism: Rhabdomys pumilio (assembly GCA_030674055.1). NCBI lineage: Eukaryota > Metazoa > Chordata > Mammalia > Rodentia > Muridae > Rhabdomys > Rhabdomys pumilio. Next base: position 5,068,998 of record JANHMN010000020.1, on the reverse strand, counting down.
CAAGAGCAAGTACACTTGCACACACCTACACACACCACACACACAAACACACACAAACACACACATGCACATGTGTACACATATGTATGAACCTGAGCAAGATAAAGCAGGCAGAAGAAAGAGGATAAGAAAGCTTAAGACCCAAGACCCAGAAAGTTCCTGCTGGACACTCATCAGTCACATTGAAAAGACTTTTAAGGGACAACTACCCAGTTGGAATTGGGGAGGAAAGTATGTTTCTCTATCAAAGAACATATGGAATGTTGATTTATCAAGATAGCCTTGCCTGAAACAGCTGTGGGGAGACACTATCTGAATAGATTTGTCTTCTCTGGAAGTGGAGGCATGCCTCAGGATGGAGCTCTGAGGGAAATTCTAGTTACATCTCTTCACTTACTAGTTGGGTCGGTTGCAGTTAACCTTTCCAACATATGTTTCCTCAGGTGTAAAACACAGTGGATACTGACCCGTGGTGTTGACATGGCTCTGTGGGAGGAGGTTGGGAAAATGTGTTCTATGACCCATACTGAGCTAGGTGAGGGACCAGGGTGATGCTGCTGAAGGGAATGGACCATGAGAACCACAGCTGGAGGTTTCCAAATTATAGAAGTCAATAAAAGACATTAGGAGCCACCATTTGCTTAGTCGCCCTTTTAAGACTTTTACATTATGTTTGATCCCTGAGAAGTTAAATATTCACAGGTAGACAACAAAATGTAAAAATACCATAGAACCAGTCAGCATTCTGGCAAAAAAAAAAAAAAGTTAGTGAGGGGTCCCTATTGGCCTGTGCAGATGAGATTGAAGGAATTATCAGATGTTTTGGTGTCCTAAAATAGCGATACTGAGAAGCTTCCTCTCTCACTGGGACATGCCGCTGGGGGTGGAGAGGGATGGATCAGAGAGCTGTTGTTAATCCTGGAACTCTGCCAGAATAGCAGCTAACTGGGCTTGTACGTGGGATGGGGTGGGGGACACGGTCACTGCTACACAGAGAAAGGAGGAAGCCAGCCAAAGCTGTCAGCCTATCTCCTTAGCTTCCAAGGATGTAGAAATGTATTAGCGTACAAAGTGTGGTGAGCACAGTAGGCCTATCACACACAGTAGGTCTGGCTCATCTGGCTCATACTCTCCTTCCACATTGGAGCTGTGCCAACACTACTGATCATAAGTTACTGGCTCTAAAACTTAACTACACATTGGAATCACCTAGGTAGATTTATAAACTGCTGGTGACCACATTTCACCCCTAGAGGATCTTAATTGAATTGATCTGGAGACGCCCCCACACCCAAAGTAGCTTTAAGATATAGCAAAGCTTGAGAATTACTGCCCTATATTGCAATCAGCTGGGAATCACCAGCCTCATTAAGTGAGTACATGCAAATCATACAGGCTTTCATTAAGCCAGGAGGAGATAGAGCTGAGACAAGCTGAAATAGTGCTGTCCATCCGTTAGTATTTAAATCTAATATAATTACACTCAGGTAATTTTTTTTAATTCTTATGTTCCACTGGCTGCATTTCAAAATTTAAAAGATGCATATGTCTAGTTCCTGCCATTTTAAGCATACAGAACATCATGGGAAGCTCTATGAATCAGCTCTAAGATACCGGCAGGACTTCCAAGCTGAGCAAACAGATGTTCAAAGCTCGGGCTAGAAGTCAGGAAATCTGAGCCTCACAAACTGAGCGTCCTTGAGGGAGAGAAGTGAACTGTGGAGAACAGAGGCACTGGGCACCTGAAGACATATTTGACGGCTCGAGCATTTGTCAGCCCATTGGGTGATTTGATGTTCCAATTGCATAGAGCCTGTAGCCTACAAAGCTGGTAGTGAAGGGAGTGGAAACCAGGGGCAATTGGCACTAAGTCAAATGGCGCTTATGTCATTGACTTCAGAACCACACTTCTAGGCAAAATGGTGTAATTGTGCTGGCTGCTTTGAACAATACCAGAGCCCCAGACAGTGTCCATCATGACAACAGCGTCCTTCTCTGTGGTCATCCACAGGTGAGATGATCAAGTACACGGCAGAGGACTCGAGGTGAGGGCTCAATGAACTGCTAGTTGGGGGTGGGGGAAAGGAGCCCCTTGATCGCCTGCTCAGTCTGCTCCAGAGGGCTGAAAGGATTTACGTCATGATAGCTGAAGAATGCCAGACTGGACAGGAATCTCTGCAAGGTGCCAGGCTGAATGTTTCTAGAAAGAAGGGTGCATTCATTTTCCAGGGTTGCTTTAAGTAAGTGTCACTAGGTGGGTGGCTTAAAGGACACATGAATTCCTGCAGGTGCTGGGCAACAGCTGAGGTCCTGAGGCAGAGCACTGTTCTGCTAGCCCAGCCATCTGTTTTATTATAGAAGCTTTATGTGGCTTAATATGCCATCTTGGAAGTTAATATGGTTTGAAAAATTGCCTGCAATAAATCCTTTCTTTCTTGCACATAAGCTTATCCGTTCTTCATTCAGAGAAAATTAGTTTCTCTCTATCCACCCTAAATAAATATGGGGAGAAAGTACTTAAAGAATATCAGTCTGAGGGAGTATCTAGTTTGGAGCCTGCCCTGAGGACATGGTGAATTCCTTTGGTCTATGATGTCATTATTTATCAGGGCCTGATGGAAACCAGGGTCTTTATTCTGGAAGCCACAGTGCACTCTGCCTGGCCTCAGTGGTTGGTTCCTACCTTCACCCCCTTCCCATTCACACTAACAATATTTAAATTTGCATTTGTTTATTTATTTATTTGTTTGTTTATTTAAGAGCATGCTTGTCACAGTCTGTGTGCAGAAGCCCAAGGATAACTGGCAAGAGTCAGTTCTCTCCTTTTACCATGTCAGACCTAGGGCTAGAACTCAAGTCCTGAGTCTTGATGGCAAGAGCCTTTATGAAGAAAAGCTTCAAGTTTGTAAGACCAAAGGTCAACATAGAGGTTAAACACATGAGCTGCAGAGCTCAAATGCCTGGGTTCAAATCCACCCTCGTTACTTGCAAGTTGTGAATAGATGGGAAAGTTATGGCTGGCTTTTCTCTTCATCCAACCGTAGCCTAGCTACATTTGCCTTTCCAGGAATGGTCATGAATAAACATGAAATAAGGGCCAGGTGATGCAGTCACTCGGCATGCTGAGTTCAAGAGCCTAGACTGCATCTATCACTTTGCACATATGATAGGAAATTGTCTCAGCAGGAAAAGCTTCCCAGGACGATTGCTGCAAAAGCCAAAGTTAACAGATGGCTGGAGATATGGCTCAAGTGGGTAAAGTCACCTGCAGCCTAGCCTAGTGATCAGAGTTTGATTCCCCAGATCCACATAATAGGAGGAAAGAACGGACTCCTACAAGGTGTCCTCTGATCTCTGCACATGTACAAACACACACACGCACACGCACACGCACGTTACTAATTATTTAAATGGATAAGAGTGTGTCCTGAAACTTCTAAAGCAATATGAATGTATCAATCATGATGACCATAAAAGAATAGGAGCTGGATAAGCATTGATGTCTTTGCAAAGTGGGTGACAGAGAGCAGGCAAGTTTAAAACACACTTTAAGAAGAAGAGCCTCACCTCACAGGGAGCAGTTTATTTCACAAGGACTGGCAAGCCCCACAGCACAATTGCCTAGAACACACAGAAAATGGTAGTGTGCGCCTGCAACCCCAGGTACAGAACTGCCTGGATTGCTGGGCCCTACCCTCTACTTATTAAATCAGAGTTAGGGGTTGGATTTTATGGAATGGGAATGTTCCCCTGCTAGAGCTGGCAGTTCTGGTTAATAAGGATCTTTAGAGATGCTTGCCCTGAACTTGACACCCCTTATTAAGAAACATGAGCGGCTCGATGCTATTGCTCTGGGGAACCCTGTCTTTAGCCTCCAGAAGAGATGATGCATCTCTCATAATTACTGGGAACACAGAAGGCTTAAAACCACTTTCCCCTACACATTTAGCATTGTGAGCACTCACCTCAGCACCTTGCCTCTGTGTTGGAAACGGATGCTTTTGTGGTTCCCAGTGGCTGCTGTTTATCCTTGGAGATCATGTATCTTCATAAAGTAAATTTGTATTACTTCATTTCTTCCCATTGTTCTCATTTCCTGGGGATGGAGGTCACATGATGGTGGCTCACCTTGGATAGCCTATCTGAGGTGTGTAGCTTATTGCCAACATGAATCATAGCTCTGTATGTGAATTACATTTGAAAATTAAACTGTGATCCATTTGTGTCAACTGATGTGTCTAACACAAGAACAAAGACTAGTTTCTATCCTCTGTCTCTCATCACTTGAGCCTGCTCAAGACACTGAATGTATTTTCTCTTCTCTGAAGACGTCAAATCTACCTATAATCCATTTCTCTATCAGTAGATACCACGGAAGTATACTTAAACCTCTCATTTTGTGATTCATTATTTTATGCATTCGAACCAAATGCTAAAATATAATGAGTCTCTCAGAGCCAAATGGAGCCATTCCACAAGGGAGAAGAGCCTGGAAGGACATGTCAGGCCTGTGGTGTAGATGACCTGTCTCAGCGTGGAAGTCTCTGACCATTGAGGAAAGCAGGAAGGTTCCAGCTGTTACAGTATCTTTTTCCAAATGTAGAAGAATAGAAAGCACCCTTTATACACTAGAGATGAAGGGGAAAGCACACTGACTAAAGGAAAAGAATTGCCGTCATGTCACCTTAACTGGTGATCCACAAACTTGTAAACTCTGATTTCCACCATTACTCAAAAATAGGAAAAAAGTCAGGAATTATGCCAGTAGATTCTTGTATGATAGTCAATGATAGAATCTATCAGTCCTGTTCTCAAAATCAATGTGTGTGTGTGTGTGTGTGTGTGTGTGTGTGTGTGTGTGTATGCGCACACGCACTGACATGTATGTATATGTATGTGTATGAGTGTAAAATTCCACTAAAGTAGGAATGGAGTCTTCATAAGGTGCCAGAATAGTCAAATAATGACCAACTTGTAAAATCCTAAGCATAGTGGGCTGTAGATGGCTTTCTGCTGCATGTGACATGACAAAAGCTATGTGTTCCGTCTTGAAATCTGGATTGTCCACCCACCTGTGCATAATGGGTCGTGTTCCTCACCTGTAGATTCTCTCACACAGTCCAGCATGCAAAGGAAAGTAGCGAGGGTCAGGGTCAAGGCATTGCACCTGACCTGCACTCCTCGGTGGTCAGAGTGTTGGAGCGAGCACGAGACTGTCTTTGTGGAGCGGTGTAGGCCTGGATGACAGGGTAGACTTCTTCCCTCTAGAAGAATATGATTTCCTCTTACCTACATGAGAGTAAGAGAAGTGGTATTATAATTTGTGCTAAGAACTGGCACTTGAGAGACAGTCAGCAGACCACATCTCTACTCAAAAGCCGGCATAGTGCAGGAACAACAGACTCCAGTTGATTTGTGGAGCAAGAAAGAATTGGTTGCTCCCATTGGACAGTGCTATAGGAACTGGGAGAGGTTTTTGTTTGTTTTGTTTTTTGTTTGTTTTTTTTTTCAAGCTTCCAAGAATATAAATGGCTTTGCGTGTTTTCACTTGTGACAAATGTGAAGGGAAAGAACACTTAATGGCCCAGATCTGGACAGGAAACAGATAGAACCAGAGAGTACAGTCCTGGAGGCTGAAACTTTAGAGAATTAAACTCTCCCAGGATAAGGACATGAAGCAAGCACAGGATGGTAGGACATCAGGGGAGCCACAGAAAAAATGCCATTACTATCCTTCATCTGAAGGGACAAGACGTGGGACCAAAATACCAAATGTGACAGTGCATACCTATAATCCCAGCACTCAGGGAGAAACCAAGGCTAGAAGATTGTGATAGATTTCAGGCCTGCCTGGATACATAGTTAATTCTCAGACAGCCTGGGCTATATAAAATGACTTTATCTGAAAAAATTAAAAATGGGGCCTGAAGAGATGATTCAGTGGAGAATTGGAATTTAGTCTCCAGCACCTACATTGGATGATTCATGATTACTCCATTTCCAGGAGACACAGCACTGCCTTCTGGATTCTGCTGGCACCCACTCCCATGTGAATATACACATATACACAAAGATACACTTGTACACATACTTAAAGTAATAATTGAAAACATCTTTAAAAAACAAACAGTAACAACCATGAGATGGGGTGGAGGCAGGGAAGGATGAAGGTTCATGTCACTGAGGCCCAGTACAAGCTATCTGGGTGGAAGAGAGAGTCTTTGGCAGCATCTGTATGTGTAGAGGCAGCCTGAATCTCTCTGTTCTCACACTCCCTCATCCCATGCCTCGTCCTCCCTCTGGTAGGCCCCTCCCAGATGAGAGCCCAGGAAATTTAGTATGTAGATTCAGCCTCCTTGTACAGGATGTTGCAGCCCTGGATCTAGGAGAGGGGGACAAACAAAGGCAGAAAGAATTACAGCTCATGGCATATTGGAACTGTATGTCTATTATTCTAATTGACGTTTTGCAGATGAGAAAACTGTGGGTCACTAATTGTAGTGAACAGGTAAATGTCTACCTAATGAAGAGCATACATGAGAACAAAAGCAGCTGACCTTTGCTCTAATGGCCCTCCTCTTTCTTGTCCTGGGAATTACAAGTCGGAAACCTCCATTAGAATAGACTTGGCTAAAAGAAACAGCTAGCCTACCATTTTTCCATGACTGTGCCCAGCAGACATCACTAATTGATCATAGATGTCTTTCTTACTGAGCTCAGACAGGCTCTCAGACTCCTGCACTAATGATGATCTCATCTTGTTCTGTCACCTAATCCATATAACATGACCGAAATCTCCAAATAAAGAACTTCCAACCGACTGTTTGTGATGTCTAGTAAAACTGTCTGCTCTAAAGCTTGGTTCACTCTCTGGAATGGCTCGTAGAGTTTCAGTTTGCTAGCCCTAGTGACTCTCAGGAGGGTATTTATAGTTTGGAACTAGGGGATGCACCACAAGATTAATTTGCTTGAAGGTTAGTACTAAAAGTCCTAATCCCTGTGGGTTTTCTTTCCCTCCTTTCAGGTGGACAGGACGGAGGTGATTCGTACCTGCATAAACCCAGTGTACTCAAAGCTGTTTACGGTGGACTTTTACTTTGAAGAGGTCCAACGTCTCCGGTTTGAAGTCCATGACATCAGCAGCAACCACAATGGGCTGAAGGAGGCTGACTTCCTGGGTGGCATGGAGTGCACACTTGGCCAGGTAGACAGAAGATGTATTTTGTCTCCTCCCACCTCAGACCTTCCTCCTTTCTTTGAGCCTTCCTCTCTTTTGCCTTTAGTGGTCATTTTCTTTAAACTACAGCATTTTCCAACGTTTCCTAGGTACTGTTATATCAATTATATGTACAAGAGGAAGATCATGCAAGTATGTGCAGTTACTTACTCAGCTACGGCCGTCCTCGCCATGTTGGTCACGTGTGCAACAAATGCATATCAGACGCTTACATCCACTATTCTTATGTCTGTTAGAGCTATACCTTGTCCCACGACAAGTTTCCCATCTCCGAAATGATCTGTAAGACTCCCACACATAGACTGTTCATCATTCAAATTTATCCAAAGTTCCTGGAGACAAAAATAAAATGACCCAAGATGGGGTCATAAATGCTTGATGATTAAATAGATACTGTAATTTAATGGGAATGTGACATGGATATCACCATTATGTTCCTATGACAGAGGAAATAAAACAGACCCAGCGTGCTTAAGTGGCCGGTGGTTATCAACATGTGGGTCTCCTCAACAAGTATCAAATATCTGATATTTACATTATATTCATAACAGTAGCAAAATTATGGTTATGAAGTTATAGAAATCAGATAATTTATGGTTGGAGGTCATCACAGCATGAGAAACTGGATCCGTTGTATCCTTGCCCTTGTAAGTAGCAGATCCGGTGCTGAGTGCAAAGTCCATCATCTTACTTCCACTGGCCTTTCTTGTCAATCTCCCCCTGCCGTGCTGCACCCAAAGTGTAGTGGAGTGTTTATAAGAAATTCATCAATGGAGGAGAATGGTATAGACTAAGTTCAACCTCAAAATGCTGAGAGCTGACTTTAATTGGTCTGTGAGGTTAGTGTCCTCCAACCCTGGGGCTAGGGACCCAAAGATACAGGAGAATGAGGCAGATGTGAGAGTCTGAGAATCGGGTCTTTATTTGTTGGGTTGGTGAGAAGGGAAAGAGAGGTCTGGCATCTCCAAGCCCAGAGGCTGCTTTTCTGGATCAAGTATTTCTTCTGAAATGGCAGAGCAAAATATAAGTCAACCTGTCTGTTTATGTAACCTCTGGGCCCAGTGTATATGATGGGTGGTGGAATGCTTTCTAGAATTCCATGGTAGCCAGTTTCTTGAAGCCTTGGGCCTGTTTATTGTCCCTGGTTTAGGGTTATATAGAATTTCCTTTAGAAGAGAGGGATCAAGGCATAAAACCTGTTCTGAGCCTCCAAAATAAGTTGAGCCATGTAGAAAACACAAAAGTGTGGTCCGTGTACTCAACTGCATCACTGTATGCCGTGTTCTGGGCCCTTACCCTAGTGTTGTGAGCCTTCAGGAAAGGGACCAAACTTTGTGGGAAAACAAAAATAAAAACCGTGGTTCAGGGAAGGCAGAGGAAAGAGGGGGATTCTCCCAGTAAGAAAGCTGAAGGTCAGATGAGTGTGCCAGGGGTGTAGGGTAGTGGTGTCACTGAGCCAGGCCAGATGCCTAATTTCTGTAAACCAGTAAAGATTAAACTTCAGAGCTCTTTGAAGCTGGGGCATCCTACTAAGGCCATGTGGTACACTGCTATTTGTAGAGTTGCAGGTTTTTGTCACATAGAAAGACTCCAAATTATAGAAGCCTAATGTCCCAGCAAACCTACGTTCCCTCTCTGCCTCAGAAAAAAAGATATTTGAAGAAAAGTCAGCCTAGAAGGCAAGCTCCTGTGTTCCCCTGTGGGTGCTTGCCCTCCTGCATGCAACTTGCTGGAAGAAATTTCTCCCAGTGGAAAAGAGAGACAACTCAGAATGTCCCCGTTGGCCTTTTCCGGGAAATATAGTATTTGCCTTCACAGGAACACACTATATTCCTTTAAGGAAAGCCAAAGGCCAGTTGCAGAAATTCTCCCAAGGAGAGGCAGAGAGAGAAACAGAGGACACAGAATCTTCTCTTCCATTGATAGAATCACCCTGCAGACTTCTCAAAAGACTTGATGGTAGATAATTTTAGAATTTTGCTGAGATAGCACCTTTTAGGTACAAATGAAATGAATGATGTTTGGGTTTTGTTTGGAGCTCAGTTTAGGTTTTTGGAACAAGTGGTCAGCTCTAAACATTTTATGTATGGGAACCTTTAGATGAACTCAGGAGGTTGAGTTTATGTGCAATAACACACACACACACACACACACACACACACACACACACACACACGCATACATGCACTGATGTATTTGTGTGTGTTGACATAATAACTGATGAAGAATTCATGAATTTGAGATTGAGTAAGGAGATGCCAGAGGAGTTGGAGGAGGGGTGGAAATGATATTAAACAATGTTTAAAAAAAAACAGAAGATGGTTAAAAATGATATCTTTATGTACATCAATAAGCCATAGCAAGATTCTATCTCAGACACTGGGCTTCTTTTGTATCGATAAAAGTTGTAGATATCACAGGAAATAAATGTAGATCTGCATAGAAGTCATATAAATAAATGTCTTTTTTCATTCAAAATTTTAATAATTTTACCGATGAAACAACCCTGACCTTCTATTTTAGTTCCTTGCAAGGTTCATATTTCCAAAAGCCAGCAAGCCTGTGGCCCTGTTTTGTGCTAGAGGTTAACAACATAAAAGCAACTGAAAAGAGCATCGCTGCCTTCAAGGAAGTCAAACCTAGTTCAGTTAAAGTTGGGGAGGCAAAGGGCTAAACAGGAAAATTACAACTATTAAGAGGAATTACAGAATATAAGGCTGGTCACTGGGAGGTGTGAGGTGTGTGTGTTGGTGGTGGTGGTTTGGAGGGAAGGCTTCCCAAGGACAGTGGCATTTACACTGGAATAGGGAGAAGAAATCACACTTCTCACAGATGGCAAGACAACACACACACACACACAAGCCTCTAGATTCAAGAACAAGCTGGTTCTTGATAGAGAGCACGTTTGCTTGATTTTGTCAAGATACTAACTCTGAAATAGGAGGCAGCAAGAGTTGAGACCCCAGAATGGCCTGAAAAAAGCAACTCCGTGAAAGAAAAACAGCCCTCAAGGGTGTATGGTTAAGCCAGCTGCCATAGTGCATAACTGGAGCTGAATTCTATTAGAAACATTCTGGAAGCCAGTGCATAGAAACAACAGAGTATGTGCCCTAGGGATGAGGAAATCAGGCTTTTGTACACTCTGGCAGATTCTGTTCTTATCAGTCATTGGTGGAAGGCTGCCCCAAGGCTGGGGGTGTCAGGCTTCTAGCATTCCTAGATGGCTGTCTGGGTAGCAAAGGAGGCTTTAGGATTGGTGGAAGCTTCAGGCAAAGAAGTGTTCAGTAGCTGATGGTCCAAAATTAGTAACGTGGAGTCATTTCACAAGCCTGATGCTTGCTTGGTCATCTGCTTGCTCTTTGTTTCTTAGTACGGCTTGCCTATTTGGTACCCAGGCACTCATTCTCTTAACAGTCATAGCTTGATCATCTTGGGATCATTACTTTTTGCCTTGTTGCCATGTAGAAAACAGCTCCTTCTCTAACTCAGGAAGGAATCCTGAGTAAGCTCGGCCATAGTTCTTACCCCTCCACCTGCCAGAGTTTTGACTTAGGGCTATGCCTGTGGCAAGCACTCACTAGTAAAATATGAGGGTGTTATTTGAAAGCTCCTAACCTAGAGACACAAAGACTGTTTCTCTTTGCCTGGGATTCCTGGAATATTGTGGTAGGTTTGCAGCATGGCTTGGGGTATGTATAGCCCTAGGGGCACCAGAAGCTAAAAAATCACCATGGGAGCACAGGCTTGACAGGAAGCCCCTGAAGCTAACTCCAGGTGACATACTGGCCTCTGTTGTTGATAATCACCTCATTATTGGCCAAGAGATAAGTAGAATTGGCTTTCCTGGCACATATGTATTCAGCACCACTTGGCTTTAGTCAATCAAAGCATCTTTTTATAATGATGACACTGATGATGAGGATGACAATGACAATAACGACGACCTTCTGATCATCAGCCACTGAACTTCTTTGCCTGATACTAGGGTGGTTGGTTTGGGGGAGGCAATGTAACCTTCATTCATTTATTTAGTCAGTCAGTAAGCATTTAGCAGGTTCCCTGGATATGCCAAATACTATGCTTGTTGTTGCTGGAGACACAAAGACAGAGCAGATAGAGACTCTGTCCCTGAGCTTTATAATAATCTAGGTGACAGCACCTTGTAGATAAATGACCAAAGTGCACATGGTTAAATGCTACACTAGAAATGCATTCCAGGGATTGTAGAATAAAGACATGTCTGTCCAGAGGAAATCAAAGAGAACTCAGAGGAAAGATGACTCTGAACCTGAAACATGAACTCAAGAGCAGTTCGCCAGCACAGAGAACAAAGGGACTTTCCTAACAAAAAGAGTAGAACGTGCAAAGACACAGTCACATGGGGCACTGGGGTGACGGCAGAGAGACCTGAAGAGACTGGTCAAGCAATCAAATGAAGATGGGAAGAGGATACAGATGCAACACCTGAGAGGAAGCATAGGGCCCTGCAGCTTTAGGTGCTTAGACTTGATGCACTAAATCCTTGGTAACCAAGACAAAGACAAGACTGGATACAGGTATTAGAAAGAGCACTTAGGCATGCTCAGAAAGGATGCAGGGTAACAGAGAGATGTGGAGATAAGAAAAGCACTTAGGAGAGTTGTGTCATAGCAAAGGAGTGGAGGGTGGGGCAGAGTGAAGGAGACCAGGGGAGGAGACCCAGGGGAGAGTCTTTGATCAGCAAGTCTGGAAGAGAGTGTGTGTGTGTGTGTGTGTGTGTGTGTGTGTGTGTGTGTGTGTGTGTGTGTGTGTTTTGGGGGGGGGAGCAGTGACTGCAGGGTAACTTAAGAAGATCACTTCCACTGTCCCTGAGGGTAATCATACAAGGAAGGTGTGGGAATCTTGTGTGATACCTACTGAACTAAGCTCAGGACTTTGGCGCAGAAAACAGGGGAGTGGCCAGGGGCTGCTGCCCACTTGAGTCTGGAGTATACAATGTAGCTTTAGGAGGTACTCTTGACAGACGGTAGTAACTAGCAGGTTTGGTCAGGGGACTGGATGACGCATGTTTTCATTTGTGGAAGGAAATCTATTGAACACGCCATATTTGAATGAATCAAAGGGTTGTTAAAGCCCTCTGAAAATTAAGACCACTTCATTGTCTTTCAGGAAGGGTATGAACTTGATGTCTTAAAATTATCAACAAAAGCTGTTCTTTGTTGAGTGTCCTCTGCCTGTGAAATAGCAATGCAGACAGGTGCATTTGCCCTGAGAGCTATGGGAAAGGAAGGGACATGCCACTGGCCTTTACAGCTTACAAACTGAAACACTGAAGGAGAGCCTTCCTTTTTTTCACCTCTCAAAATTGCTGCTCTCACAAGTATGAACCAGCAAAAAGAGAAACCACCACCACATTCCCTCTTGACATCTGTGGTGGTAAAAGGAGGTGTTTTTGCTGTGTGTAGTTAAGGCAGGCAAAGAATGTCAACCATAACATGACACAGCCGGTGTCTCAGGTGGCTCCTTAAGGTTCAAGTATAAGCACTGTACTGTTTAATGGCTCCTTAATGGTCTCTCTCAGTGCTCCCGGGTTCTTTGTCCAAAGACAAACTCTCCCCACTATCGAAGCCACATTTCTTCATTTACCAATAGAGAAAGCCATAGTGCTGAGCCTTGGGGATATTGTGAGGACTGGTCTGGGGAGAGAGCTCAGTTCATGCAAGCATAAAATGAGAACCTGAGTTGGATCCTCTCAGAACCCCTGGAGGAAGAGAGCCTGAGTGTGGGACACGAACTTGTGATTCTAGCACTCGGAAATGGAGGCTCAGGAGCCAGCCAGGCTAGCCCAACTGGTGAGTTTCAGGCCAGTGGGAGACCCTTTCTCATAAAACAAAGTGGACAGCTACCTGAGAAAAATAACATTTAAGGTTGTCCTCCATATCCATCTGCATGTGCACATATGTGTACTCACTCTCGTGTATACATGTACATGAATGCAAGTGTACACACACACATATCCCCCTATGAGCATACATGCTCACACATGATTACCTACACAATCAGTGAGTCAGTATATAAAATGCTGGGCTGAGCCCATGACATAAAAGAAACACTTGAAGTGTTGTTGAACGTTTTTGAGAGCCATTATTCATGTGGTAAGGATCTAGGGAAAGACGGGAAGGGTTGGCCTTGTCGAGGGGAAGGAAGAGTTCAAAAGAGCGAATTCCCATGTCCTGGGCAGACACTAATACTGAGTGTATAATTTTGCCTTGTTTGTGGTATCATTCCATCCAGGGATTCAAAGCACACATTGGCACATGCAAATGTGTGTCCCAGCATCGATTCCTTTAGGGATAATTTATGTGGGGAAAATAGTTTTAAAACAGAATGTTGAAGCCTGTTGACAGTGACACTTGTCTTTAATCCCAGTACTAGAGAAGCAGAGACAGACAGCTCTCTCTGAGTGTGAGGCAAGCCTGATCTAAAAGAGAGGGTTCTACAATAGCTAAGGCCACACAGAAAAATCCTGACTGGAAAAACCAAAAACCAAACAAAACCAACCAACCAAACAAAAAAAGCAAACAAAACCAAAATGATGCAATAATCTGGGCAGGTATTTCAACCGCTAACCTTTATCTTACAAGAGCTAAAGCCCACCAAAATGAAATTAAGTGAATTCACCAAAACTACACAGAAAATCACATGTACAGTCTGTTCTCTACCCCATCCCCCAAGCTCACCCCCTGACTTCCACAGGTGCTTGGGGTGATTTCTGAGTTTGCAATGTACCTACTCTGCCATGAACAGACGGACTTTTGCTTTTTTTTAAAAAAAAGGAAAAAAAAAAGAAAGAAAGAAAAGCTGCAGGCCTCAGCAGGCTAGGAACTGGCAAAGACTGTGCAGTTGGGTTCAAGCTCAGCAAGTGACTGCAATGGGGAAAAAAAATTGCCCAATGAGGCCAAGGAAGGTTCACGTCCCCAGAGAGGCAGAGTTGTACATTCTCAGCAGATGGGAGAGGGGGGCGAGTCACAAGGACACAGAGTGATCAGAAAGCTGTGCTTTCCTTCTGCGTGAGCTCAGCGGGCATCCTACCCGAAACTAGATGTGCAGCTAAGCCATCTTCTGCTACATTCTATGAGGGTTCCCCAGGAAAGACAGGATCCCCTCCTCACCTACACAAGCGAGCTGCCCCTTGACCTGGCAATTTCATTGTCCTTCTTCTTCGGTTGCGGATTAACTCGTTTCACCTATTCCTGTATGGCCACCTCTCCTCACTCACCAAAGACAATGGTCCTAAGTAACAAAGATGACTTCCCCAAGCTGCCGGGCTAGGGAGTTACTGTGCCTCATTTCACTTACTGCCTCAGGACCCAGAACTGAGAGACACTGCCCAGTGCCCACTACTGTTATTGTCATTAAACAGTTGAGAGAAATACGAGCAAGAGGACAGGGATATTGATTGTCTAGAGCCACACAGAACGAAATGGTTCTTTCCGTTTATTCTAATGGCTAGCTCATCGAAAACTTGTATAAATTAGAAAGCAGAATTAGTGCAAAGCCAAGTTGGAGTTGACCTTGGCAGTGTTTGATGGCACTCTTTTTTTTCTAGTAAAATTTGTTTTATGGTTTATACAGAAGGAATATAGATGTCCTGTAAACTGTTTTTGCAGAAACATGACATTAGTTACCATCCTTCAGGAAGGACAGTTGCTTTAAGAATGTAATATAAGGACTGGAGAGATGACTCAGCAAGTAGAAGCACTTGCTACTCTCAGAGAGGACCTGAGTTAATTTCTCAGTACCCATGTTGGGCAGCTTACAATCTCTCGTAACTCCATGTCCAGGGGATCCAACATCCTATTTGGTCGTCCACAGGTATCTGTACCCAGATGTGCAGATATACACATACACACATAATTAAAAACAAAATAAATCTTAAAATCCAAAGACCTCAGCATGGTTTCTTGAAAAATGTTGGTGTAACTGCCAATCTCCTAAATCATACAAAGTCAGAACCCAGGGGCATCCCCACCTGGCCAGAATTCCTTCTGTGTTCAGTCGTGTTGAACACATGCATTGCCTAAGTTCTTAGAGGCATTTTCTCTTTTCTATGACTCAGCAACATTTCCATTAAGTCTCCCTTCTTCATTGCCATGTGGCTGCCCCTCAGTGTATTTTATTCTCCAAAATTCTGATCTGTCTGTTAAAACTGAGAACTTCATTTGTGAGCCATGGAGGGATGCTGGACTTGGGGGCACAGGGTTCTTTGGCTTCTGTTTGTAACAGAAGGATAGCACACTGTGTACCGCATGCGTGCCTGATACCTATGGAGGAACAAAGAGGGCATCAGATCCCCTGAAACCGGAGTTGTGAAACACCATGTGGGTGCTAGGTATCAAACCCCAGTCCTCTGTAGGAATATCCAGTGTTCTTCACCACTGGTTCATCTCTCCAGCCCCTGATCTAAAAACTTATAAAAATGTAGATTGCTTGTCTTATCGCAGAGTGTCTGATCCCAAGGATCTAGTGGGAGACCCATGATCATAATATCCAGGTTCCCTATTGACACCCATTGTGCTGCACCTGAGACTACGCTCTGAGAATCCTGTACCTTCTAGTGAGTCAGAGTCTATCAACAGCTTTAGCGATGAGATAAACTAGTGATATAAGACATTATCTAGAGAAATTAAGAACCCAGAACCAAGAGCAGTTCATCATGAAGTTTACATTTCTACAACAGAGTCTGCACATGGCTCATGGGTTATATTCTTGATGGAGATGTGTGTGTGTGTGTGTGTGTGTGTGTGTGTGTGTGTGTGTCCACATACATTCAGATGAATGTTGTGGGGGACCAGTGCTTGTGTATGTGTGTGCTTATAGAAGTCAGAGAACAATCTCACATGTCATTCCTAGGGTGCCATATACCTTGCTTTTTGAGATAACATTTCTTACTGGCCTAAAACTCATCAAGTAGGCCCAGCTGGCTGGACAATGAGTGAACCTCAAGTATCCACCCCTGTCTCCTTTTCCCGGTGGTAGGATTACAAATACCCACTGGCATTTTGTTCTTTCCTGCCCCTCCTCTTCTTCCATTTGTCATGTGTGTATATATGTTTTTGTATGTGTGGGGGTGTATATGTGTGTACAGGGGCATGAGCACCTTCATCCACCTGCATGTTGAGGCCCAGAGATTGGTGTTAGAAAACATCCTAGTTGTTCTTCCACAGTACATGCTAAGTCAGTGTCTATAGATTAAATATGGAGCTTGCCCACGTGGCTAGTCCCACTAGCCATCTTGCTGATGGAATCCAGTCTCTGCCTTCTGAAACTGTAATTACAGGGCATGGTCCCAAGTTCTGCCTTGCTGCTCTGGTGAGGGAATACCACTTGGGCGGGCAAAATGGGAGACCCTAGACTGCGTTTACCCTGCACCACCATCAAGTGCTGGGTTTGTGGAAAATGCCAATGCACTGTTTAGGGGATGGGAGAAAATAGCCTTGGATAGGGGCCTCAGCCCAAGTGAGAAATGACATAGGCTGAGGCCAAAGTTGGGGTTCCCTAACTCCCGGGCATCCAGTCACTGCTGGAAACCATATGGAGTTGGGAATGGAGGGGAACCACAGGCCTGTGAGGAGCCCAGGACTAGGGATTCCTAAACTCCTGAACATCCAGATGCAGCTGGAAGTCACAGGGAGTTGGGAAATGGAGAGACTGGGGCTGGAGTAAGAGGAATTCAAGATTGGCTCAGTTATGGAGTGTCTGGAAATGTAGAAGGGCCTTCTGCAGCTCCATGGCTTTTGCCATGCTTCCCATGGTGGGTCTTGTTGAGAGAGACAGTCCTTGGTTTCAAACTGTTTACTGACTGTTCATCGTGGAAAATGAGTGCATATCACTTTCTCGGGATGGACCAGAGGTTAAATACCTTTTGGAAGAAGGAATGTACCAGAAGGGAAGCTTATTGGCTAAACCCACAGGGCCCATCTAGATACTTCATTAGCATGGAGAACTATGTTCTGATATATGTGACCATTGGTTACAGTCCTGTGTGGGGAGTGTGGTCACGTGTTCCAGACTAGGGATCTGGAAGGGAGCAAACAGATGCCTACTGTCCTCAGATGGGTGCCTGGATGCTGAAGTCTCTGAACCCACTCAACCTTACCAAGTTTCCTAGCAGTCCACTGCCCCACAACAGGGTAGGGTGTCGTGCCCACCTCGTATTCACTTGGGTTTCTTATGGTCTAATCTCTGGTCTACATACTTGTATTGCAAATTTTTTAACTATGAGCCATCTCCTCAGCCCATCACTGGCTTTTTAAAATGTAGATTCTAGGGATAAATTCAGATCTTCAGGCTTGCAAAGCAAGCCTTTTACCAACTAAGATATCTATACCCTCAGCCCTTGATGGAGATCTTGGCTGGCACTGTTTATTTCTGCTATCCATTAAATATAGTCAAATGGACCTATTATCCAGACAATGGGTTTTCTTCCTGACATAGATAGATGCCCAGATTACATCAGCTCAATGGCCCCTGAAAACACCAATAGACTTCAAATTGTCACAATCTATAGGAATTTGATCTAGGGTCAATGCGGCTCCATTTGTGGATGCCAAGAGTGGCATCCACAGTCACTGTCACGCCTAGAACAAGTTTCCAAGGTCATTTTGTTTTATAATATCTAGTGCTTTTGTGTGTTAAAATTGATGCCTGGGGAAATCAAATTTACATATTATGGCAAGCAACTCATTTTCCCTTTGTTTCTCATAGGCAAAGCTTTCCATAGTTTTTGCAGAAACATTGCAGTGGCAACTGCATGAGTGAATGATGTCATAGGTAAGCATACTCCTTTCCTTGTGGCAAGCAAGCTCCAACCTCTCCAAGGAGCATAAAATCTTTTCTTTCTTTCTTTTTTTTGCTAACTCTTTTAGGCTAAGTAACCTTAAATTCAGACCCTAGGAAAGCCCCTGCTTCCTCTGGAAGTCCCCTGTTACAGTTTATTCCTCCTTTAGAGAGTCTGCAATTGGAGTCATGCACTTTACATCAGTGAACTGCCACCAAGGCGCTGTGTGACTTTTGCCAAGCCGTTCAACATCTCTGTGACATGTGGGTCATAGGCTTCATCTATCTCTTTTGGAAGCTTTAGGGTCAATTTCTTGCTGAGTTCCTTCCCATCCAGAGTCAATAGCTGTCAATCACTTCTTGCCTCTCACCTCAGAAACCAAGCATTCTTTTCTGTACTCATTCATTTGAAAAATCGTCTCCCAAGTTCCCGCCACACAGCCTACATGCACCCCTGCAGCCCATCTGTGACTCAGCTGTTCCATGATGCTAAGTATTAGATCCCATTGAATAATAGACAGATGCCATTGCTCTACCTTAGCACCCTGCTTCTCCAGAGGAAGCAATCCTGTGCCCATTTCATTTCAAAGATATTATTAAAAAGATATCGGCAGTAGCAGTTTAAATGGGCTTGTGTTTATGGGCCCTGTTTCACAACTATTCAGCTATTTAATACCTGTTTTAGCCTTATGCAGAGGAGGAGGCTAAGACAGCTGGAACTTAAAGACAGTTTGCAGGGACTTCCACCTCAGTGCTGAAAAACAGCTCCGGGTATTTGTCCTGGCCTTAACCCTTTAAGCCAGGCCAGTACAAAGCACTCAGCTTCCAGTCCAGCTTACCCAGGCAAGGAGCCACGAGGTGCCTACACCTGAGACTACCTCAGCTTCTGCTTTTTCATCCTAATCAGCTTCCCTTAGATTCTCAAGTCCATGTAGCTCAGAACTGGCTGTCCATGCAGCCTGGCCCTGTCTCCGGGATATGTAGCACACACTTCCCACCACCCGCCACTCACCTTTCCTCTGCTAGTGCCATCTTGATGCTCTTCTCAAATGTCAGCATCCTGAATCTCAGATAAGAATATACTGTCCTTGTCCCAGTGTGAAGCCGGAAGACACTGTATCACCATGAACAACTTTGTCAATATGCCAAATCACCGATTTGCGGAACCTTAGGAACTAAAAAGTTGTTTAATAAATAATGTTGTCCCTCAAACCATTCTCAAAAAAAAAAAGAAGTTTTATGTACTAAAATGAAGAACGTTAACGTTATAAAGTTTGCCACAATTATCTTAAAACTTGTGAATATTTCTGATGTCTTCTTCAAACTATGAATGAAATTTAGTTTGTGTTGATGATGGGCCTTTCTGAATATCAAACATAGTCATATTTTCTTTCAAAAGAGAAAAAAAAATATGGTGATGGCCAGTAAGCTTCCTGTTTCTTCAAAGGACAAAGACTAGGGAGTACACGTCTCTAGGTGCCAGTGATGGCAGCTTCTAGGTTGTGAGCCTATGGCTAGTGTGTACTATCTCAGCTGTGTTTTCCTACAGTCCCTGCAATGACCATAGAGCATACTTATGACAAAAGTACAGCAAAGGGTCTCAGGAGCTCCTGAGGTGTTTACCACACAAGCGTAGGGGCTGGAGTTTGGGTCCCAGGTACACACATAAAGTCCAGGTTAATTGGTGTCTCTCTGTAATCTCAGCACTAGGGAGCTAGAGACAAGCAGAACCCTGAAGCTCAGTGACAAGGCAGACCAGACCCAACAGTGAGCTCCAGGTTCAGGGAGACCCTGTCTCAAAACAACAACAACAACAACAACAACAACAACAACAACAACAATGGAGAGCAACTGAAGAAGACACCTGACATCAACTCCTGGCTTCCATGTGCATGTACACACACACACACACACACACACACACACACACACACACACACAGATACAGACATGCACCTGTATACACACACACACACACACACACACAGAGAGAGAGAGAGATACAGACATGCACCTGTATACACACACACACACATCCCTATGCACATACAACCATATACCACACATATTCACACATAAAAGCAAACAGTGAGTATTAGTAATTATCATAAACATCCATAAATAAGCAAAAAAGGAAGGAACACACGTTATAAATATTCTTAACCTTCCCACCTTCCACATGCATAAATGTCCATGTAGATGCAAATATACATGCAAGAAATACACACACACATACACACACACACACACACACACACAGAGAGAGAGAGAGAGAGAGAGAGAGAGAGAGAGGGAGGGAGAGACAGAGACAGAGACAGAGACATGGAGAGACAGAGACACAGAGAGATACAGGAAGAGAAAGGGAGAGAGGGAGAGAATGAGACTCTTTAATTTATTTTTTATTGAATATTTTCTTTATTTACATTTCAAATGTTATCCCCTTTCCCGGTTTCCCCTTTCCCTGTGTTTTTATGAGGGTGTTTCCCCCACCCACCCACCCTCTCCTGCCTCCTTGCCCTCGAATTCTCCTACACCGGGGCATCAAGCCTTCAGATGACCAAGAGCTTCTCCTCCTATTGTTGCCAGACAAAGCCATCCAAGAGAGAGAGAGAAAGAGAGAGAGACAGACTCTTAAACCACTGATAAGCTTTTAAAATACATGCAGATTTTTCAGCCCAGGATGTCAGTAGAAAAGTCTCTTGGGTGTGGTATTTGTAAGGTTTTTGAGAAATCGTCCTAAGATGCTTTTGAGAAAACCTTGGCCCCCAACACTCTGCCCATGGGAAGCAGAAATGGCCTGGCTAATCTGATTCTGAGCTTTTGTAATATTACTTTTGGTTACAGAAGAGATGACCCAGGAGGGCCTGGGACACTAATAACAAATAGGTTAAGAAACCACCATTGCATCTGCAAAGGGGTTGTGAGATTCTCCCAGAGCCGATTCAAGCTGAATTTGAGAAATATAATATTTATATTTTGAATTAATCTAACAAAGTTTAGAGGGAGAGAAATTACCTGCTCGGTTTACAAAGTCACTCCCAAGAGTCTTAGATTTAGATCCCAGGACAAAATGAGGCCAGGTATGAATTAATTAGCTCTGCTTTGCATGGAACATGAGCCTGTGGGGCTTCTCTGTGCACCAGCACAGGTCGTCCAAGGTGCATGCTCCTGAGTCCCAGCTCCCAGAGCCCCAGAGAAACTGACTCCAGCCCTGACTCCCATTTTCTTAGCATCTGCCCACATGGAGGCTCAGGGCAAGACTATTGACCTCACTAGTCAGAGGAATGAAGGAGCAAAAATTCTGCCAATCCCTCTTCCCTCTGTTGAAATTCAAAGCAAGAATTCTGTTGTTACAGTTAATTTGCTGACAAGGCCCTAGTGGAATCAGACATTTGAGAACTGAGGAGACAAAGCGAGCCCTCTCCTACTCTGAGGAGTGTGCCCTCTTCTTACCACTTCTGTGGAAGGGGATTATACTCTCTCCCATGAGAGAGACATATAATGAGACTGTAGCCTGAGGTTTCATTTACCTAGGCCATTTTAAGCTAAATACATCACCTTGTTTTAATTAATCATATTTTTCTTTCATTTTTAAAATGTCCCAATTGGAACAATATAATTTTGTGGTCACCTCATAGTAATAAATCACTTTCATAGCTGACCATTTCAAAAAAGGGTGATCTTAAATCTGGCTGACATTTATGGCCTTGGTGCTGTTGATGGTATCATACTCATCACTGCCACCACCACAGCCGTCATCGTCATCATCATCATCCTCACCGTCACTGGTACCACCACCAACATCTCCATCACCATCACGACAGAAATCATCATCATCATCACTAGTACCACCACCACCAACGACACTATCACCACCACTAGTTATCATAATCATCACATCACCCCCACTACCACAACCATTACCATCACCATCAGTGCCATCACCAACATCATCAATAATTATCAATATCATCACCATCATTATCACCACCCCCACCACCAAAACTACGACCCCATCTTAATCATCATTGTCACCATCACTACCATCATCATCACCACCACTACCACCACCATCAGAATCAGCACCAGCATAGTGATCACTATCATCATTGCTACCTATACAACCATCATCATCATCCTTATCCTTATCCTTATCATCATCATCATCATCATCAATAACAACAATGACATCATAATTAACAACGACGACGATGATGATGACGATGGTTGGGCAAGAATAGAAGTCTGCAAACTGGCACAGCAAAAAGTTACATTAGACATGTGAATTCACAGAATTCCAAGCTGTTCCTTTCATATTCCTAAGCTACACTATGTCTGGCCTCTTGTTTCACATCCTTAATAAGAAAAAAATATTAAAATGGCTTCCTCTAAGTGTTAGTGAAGAAGAAGAAGGAAGAAGGAGGAGGAGGAGGAGGAGAGGAGGAGGAAGAAGATAATAAAGACCAATTTCCACAAAGCCTTACTCTATCAGGAAGTATTATGTTAAACAAGAGCACCATTGTCTCTAATTGATAAAGAGTCAGCTGTGGAAGCTCAGCTCCTTCATCCAAGATCACACTGAAAGCGTAGCCTGCAATCCAAAACTAAGATGAGCTGATTTCAACATGGGCCCACTATTCCATCGCATCCCTCACCAAATGGAATGCGATTTTTACAACCCTTGTAAATATTTTTAACTCTATTTACTATAATTTATGTGAATGGGGTTCTCTCGGCATGTGTGCTCACCATGTACGTGCCTATCGGATCCCCTGGACCTGGAGTTACAGTTATGAGTCTCAATGTGGGTGCTGGCAATCGAACCCCCATCCCCTGAGGAGCAACAAGTGTTCTTAGCTGCTGAGCCATCTCTGCAGCCCAGCCTTTTGTAAATTTAAAGCATAATGTCCTGTTCTTCCTGAAGACTACCACTATGAAAGAAGTTACGGAGGTCTGGCCTGAGACACTTTACTCCACAAGTTGGTAAACTGGATCCTGTGTCTGAAAAATGCCGTCTTCCTAGCTTAGGGAGCTCTCTGGCACTCCATTTGTGAATATTTATCAGAAATACTCCAGGACCAGAGCATTTAAGCAACCTGGAGTATGTTTGCCCTGTTCTGCCCGTGGATCTATTTTGTCCATACATATATTCATCTCTTATTGAATAATAAATTTACTAAATGCTAACAGTAAACACTGAGAGGTGATACTGCTTCTAGACTCCATGCTGAAATACGTACACAATTAGTCCCTTTAAACCTCATAAAACTTCAGGAGGCACCATTACTCCCTCATCGTATGCCATGCACTTGAACCTTGGAGGAACCTGCTTTGCAAGTGCAGGGGCCATGATTTCATCCCCCGGCTTCTGACTCTCAGGGAGATCCATATGTCAACCACAGAGCACTTCTGCACCTGGCACACAGCTATTCCCTTCCTCAACAGGACGTTTAGTTCAACTTCTAGAGATGAGCTGATCCCCAAGGAAGGACACCCACAAAGCCTGCATCCTCTGTCGACAAGGCTCATCATGGATGAGGCCTTTAAATCTTCAGCTGCATGAGATTATGGGATAGTGGATGTGACCGTTTCTGAATGACCCGTTCCCCAGTTCCATGTTCCTTCTTCGGCTCTGTGTAAGGATCACAAGGGCTAACCCCCAGGCTCTTTCTACAAACTCCCAAGATCTGGCCTATGACATCTATTTAAGTCAAGAAAGACTGCATCTCTCAACTGCATTATTTGTAGAAAATGGCTTTATTGGGGGAGTGTATTTTTTTTTTGTCTGTTTCTGTTTTTTTTTTTTTTTCTGGTCATATTGTTAAACTGATGTAAAGTATTACCAGCTCAGAAATTCACATTCATTTTACTACTGACAGAAATTTATCAAGTCCTTTGGTATACACTACAGATTTTCTTCCATGATGTATACACAGCTCTTTTTCTAAATAAACACCTGGTCGCTTGTGCATGCTTTTAACTGCTGTCTTCTTTCATTTTGCTGTTGTTTTTCTGTTTTGTTTTGATGAGGACTCATGTGTCTCTGGCTGGCCTTGAACTCTCTATTCTGAGGATGACCCTGAAGTTTTAGGGCTAAGGATTAAGCCTAGGGCTTTACGCAGGCTAGATTTGCTCTTTTCCATCTGAGACATATCTCTAGTCTTGTTGCTTGACTTTTTACAATAAATACACAGTGAGCATGTCAGCGTGAATGCCCATGCTTTGCTGACTTTATTTTAAGGGTTGTTTGGAAAAATTGATGTAGCATGTTCCATTTTATAGACAGTAAGTCTGTCGTTATTAATGTCATTTGGATGGACATCATATTCTATGGACCTTTTAGCTCCATAGATAACTGCTTTTCTTCTAGAACAAGGTAACTGGAATGCTTGGCACAGGTTTTAAGGCCATTGACACTAATTGCTAGTGATCCACCCAAAAACTTTGCACCAACTTACACACATCCCCGCTTGGTGCATAGAGGTCCCCTCTACTACTATCTGTCCCCTCTATTACTATCCTCAGTAATAGCTCTAACATCTCACTTCTGAATGAGTCTCTCTTTGAAGCTTTTATCACCACATGAACAAGAAGATAGACCCTGCCATGAATTAAATGCCCACTCCTCCACATAGACCTTTTCCCAGCCACAGATGAACAAGGAGATCACAGAAGGCTGAATGCTACCCACTAGTCACCCCATGGACCTGGAGGTTAGTGCCCCACTAGTGGGTTTGTCCAGGGGTCGGGGGTAGAATGCAGTATGATGTTGCTAAGGGCTCAGCCTAGATGGCTGGCTCAGTCTTAGCCCTGGCCCATCTCCCTTTCTTATAATCCCTGTCTGTTCCTCCTTTCTCATTCATTATTCATGCATTGGAGATTTCCAGGCCAAGACACTTCCTCAGATATTCAACAATATAGGTAATAATTCCAAGGATAGCTTACAGACATCTCAAATTCAATCTCCACAATCCAAGCTCACTGTCTCCACTGCTTTCTCCAAGGCCTCTTCCATCACCCATCCTTCCTCTAGAGGGGCCCATGCAGTGAATGGGACCTCTATCCTCCCAGATGCTGGAGAAGGGAAACCTAAAAGTCTTCCCTCACCTCTCACTCCTCACCCCACCTATCGTCTAATCATGAGACCCTAATCAATCTTCAATTGATTTTGGTGTCTTCAATGCCTCAGACATTCCCCACCTTCTACCTGCAGACCCCAGTCTAAACCAGCAGATGGCTGTAATTACCTCTGTGGGGATTGGCTTGATGGGACAGAAGGCAAGAAAGAGTTAGTCTTTCTAAGCACCTGTTGCCTGGTTCTGGAATCTTGTCAATGGTCATTATGTACTTGAGAAATAAAAGCAATAGATAATATTATCACAAGCTCACAGATCAGGAAACTGAGGTACAGCTCATGAAGCTCCTTAAGGTTGTGAAAGTCTGAGTAAGTTAGCTTTCTGTCGTGGGCTAAATGACAGCCTTCAAATCTTGTGCCCATGTCCTGTCAGCATGACTCTAATTAGCAAAAACCTTTAGTTTGAAGTCAACAATCTCAAGATGAAGAGAACCTAGGTGAGCCAAGTGAGTCCCATATCCATTAACAAGTGCATTTATGAGCGAGACATAGAAGAGGGAAGGGCCGTCTAAAGAAAAAGGAGAGTGAATCAGCTCTCAGTGAAACGGCAGAGGAACAGAGAAGCCACCAGAAGCTGAAGGGACAAGATTCAGAATGGCCTCAGATCCTCTGAGGAAGCATGGCCCTGACAACCCTTTGGTTTCAGACTTCTGCCCTCTAGAGTCCTATAAGAGTAATTGCTCTCGACTTAAGTTTCAGGTCTGTAGTTCTTTGCTCTATCATCAGCCTTAGCCAAACTACAGGCTCTCCACGCCTCAGTTTTCTCATTTAAGAACTAAGCCCGTCAGAACCCAGATGCCCTTTATAGCAGCAGCTGCCACATGGTCAGAACTCTCTAGATTGTATTTATTAAGACTCTTAAATAGCATGTGACCTTTAACTAGTAACAATAGTCTACCTCAAAGCTGAGTTAACATCTTTCATTAAAAAACAAAAAAATGCAAAGTCTATAGAGTCCAGCTCTGTGGACTACTGATGCTTGATTGGCAATCTTGGCATAGACAAGCTACAACCTGCCAAAGGCAGTGAGGTTGAAAAGCTGTTGTGTGCCCTTCCCCTGTTAGAATGTTCTGGACTGGACAACGAGCTAAGTGAACAACCCTTTCTTCTTTCTCTGATTGCCTATGGTGTGGCAGGCAGGGCTGGGATGAGGGACCAAGTGGCTTCTGACTAGTCACTAAACTGAGTCATTTGTGAGGGTAATGAAGTCATACATAGTTAACAAAGCAAAGGTGAGTAATTAGTGCTTAGAAAGATTTAAACCTTAAATCCCTCTCCTTCACTCCAGCCCTTGCTAATGAAGTCAGAGAAAGGGTAAAAAGCCTGTAATTACACCGAAGTAATTAGAATCTTACTTAATAGAATGCTTAAGGCAGGAAGCCCAAACCAATAGATCACCTATTCTATCCTTCTAAGTCATTCTCCCGGATGGTCCACTTGAAACATTGATTCTTAGCCTTCCTAATGCTGCAACTCTCTAATGTGGTTCCTCTTGTTGGGTGAGCCCTGACCATAACATTATTCTTGTTGCTTCATAACTGCATCTTTGCTACTGTTGTGGGTCGTAGTGGAAATATCTGATCTGCAGACGGTCTTACTGAGATCCCTGTGAAAGGATCCTTCAACCCCTACAGGGGTCATGACCCACATGTTGAGAGCCACGGACTTAAAGTCTAAAGACTATACTTAGTTTGTCTAAGTACACAGGCATACTGCCACCCTCTCTCCTGCACGCTCAAGACAGCTCCAGAATTGTGTTTCTCTAGCGTGACCTCATGGTACCCACCTCTAATCCCAGCTACTCAAGAGACGGAGGCAAGAGACTCTCAAGTCCAAAGGCTGCCCGAGCTACAGAATGAGTTCAAGGACAACCTGGGCCACTTACTGAGAGCCTGTCTCAAGATAAAAAAAATAAAATAAAATTGAGGTAAAAGGTTGTAACACTCAGGGATTAAAAAAAAAAAGTTTTAGCTTTAGTGGCCAAAACCAAAGAGAGAGAGGCAGGTTGTGCCTCTCTTAAGTCCTACAAATTTTCCTCCTTGGTGCAGCTCCACCAGGACAATTTACTTTAAAAGTCCCTTTAAGTACATCTTTAAAACCTGATCACATTATGCACTGTAGTGAGAATTTGGGGGATTTTGGTTCTTTTAAAAGACACAGAAATATTGTAAGGATGTGTTTTGTTTTAATCTTTAATCCCGGTTGAGGGATATGGAGCTGCTTCAGATTGTCTACGGCAGCTGGCTATGATTTGCCTCGTGCTCTAGCAGGGGTCTGGTTTTGTCAGCTGCAGATAGTTTTCTGCAATTGTGTGACAGTTGGAATTCTGGGGATTCTTCAGAGAGTATGTACATGCTAGGGACCCCCAGAGGTGGGGTAGGTTGTTGTTTGGTTGTTGTTGGTCCTTGTTGGCCTTGGTTGGCTAGTAGTCATGCACAAAGAAGAAATAAGGAGAAAAGGGAATTAGATATCCTGACGGCAAAGATCAAACTTGTCCCAAGGAACTTGACTCTCCATCCCTCCCCCTTCTTTCTCTGTCTCTGTCTCTGTCTCTCCATCTCTGTCTCTGTCACTCTGTGTGTCTGTCTGTCTCTGTCTCTCAGTCTCTCTCTCTCTCTCTCTCTCTCTCTCTCTCTCTCTCTCTCTCTCT
>JANHMN010000020.1:5025607-5041148 GCA_030674055.1 Rhabdomys pumilio | reverse complement strand
TCTCTCTCTCTCTCTCTCTCTCTCTCTCTCTCTCTCTCTCTCTCTCTCTCTCCTATCCTTCTTTCTCTCCTATCTAGTGTTAGAGTGCTGAAGGGGTGGAAGGAGGGTGGAGAACAGTGGAAGAAGGAAGAACCCACAAAGTAACAAAGCCCTCCACAATGCACTGAAGTTATTTGTCTGACTATTCTTAGTTTCTAGTTCAAAGAAAAGGAGACGGGATGCATATACCGAGTCCATCCATCCTTGGCTGAAATCTGCTCCCTAAAGTGTAGTTCTTCCCACTTCCTGTTTTCTGTGTCTGGGGACAGGAAATATGTGTGATAGGCATTTTTCTCTTCCTCGGTGACACAGACATAGGCCAGATTACACCAGACTAAAAGCAGATAAAGGCAAGTTCATTAGGAGTCAGCTCTCGGGTGGGTTCGTCGGTCTCACAGGTGGAGGTCAGTGAAGTCACACATATCTGGGCTAAAGCAAGGGAGTTTTACAGAGCTTAGGCAAGAAGTGATGATGTGCAAGCTAGGAGCTGGGATTGTGTCTATACATGGTCAAAAACTTGAGCCCCTGTGCAGCCACTCTTGGGTGGGCTGACAGAAGCACAGAGATGAGGAATGATGGCAGGTTAGCCCAACATTTTCTCCAAATGGATGGGGAGTTTCTTCTGTGAGGTTGGGAGAAGGAGTGCAGATAGGGTTTACCAGCTTATGCAGGAAATGAGTGGGGTTCCAGCCTATCATTCTGACTTCTTTGGGTATAGGGGCACCAATTCAGATCTGGCTATTTCCTACTTAAAAGGGAGGGCTGTGGGAGAGTCAGGAGTC
Organism: Rhabdomys pumilio; assembly: GCA_030674055.1. Classification (NCBI taxonomy): domain Eukaryota; kingdom Metazoa; phylum Chordata; class Mammalia; order Rodentia; family Muridae; genus Rhabdomys; species Rhabdomys pumilio. The sequence goes on along the minus strand of JANHMN010000020.1, from coordinate 5,040,327 downwards.
GGTGGGGTCCTGCTCAGATGGTGGGTGTAGAAGCATTTGGTTGACTTTACTTGGGAAACCATGAATCTGTTTCTGAAGGAAGAAAAGCAGGCAAGGTTGCTAGAAGAAAAAAATAAATTAGTATCACCGGCCCTATGATCTAGGCTAGCCATGTGAAGAGCGAAGACTGTCAGAAAGAATGGAATGGAGATGTGTCCTGAGTGAGCAGCAGAGGAATTTCTCTCTCTCTCTCTCTCTCTCTCTCTCTCTCTCTCTCTCTCTCTCTCCCTCCCTCCCTCCCTCCTCTCCCTCTCTCTCTCTGTGTATGTGTATGTGTGTGCTCACACATGCCAGAGATCCAAGTTGAGTGTCTTCTTTCACTATTTTCTACCTTATTTTGGAGGACAAGGTCCTTCACTAAACCCGGAACTCACTGGTTCCTCTAGACTAGCTGGCTGGTCTGCTCAGGGATCCACCTTCCCCTGCCTCCCCAGCACTGAGATTTCTGGCCTGTGCTGCTGTACACAGCCTTAGTACATGGGTAGTAGTGATTGGATTCAGGTTCTCATGTTTGCGCAGGAAGCACCTTACCAACTGAGCTCTCACTCCAGCCCTGGGCACTGTCATTTCTTTCTGCAGCTTCCCGCCTTCCCATGTGTTTGCTACTACAATTTCTTGGACCACATCTACCAAACAAACAAACCAACAAAACAAAACAAAATAAAACAAAGCATTCTGGCAGTTTCATGCAGCAGACAGGGAAGCTGCCCAGACCTCTCAGGCATCCCTTGTAGAGCTGGTGAACTTCCTACAGCCACACTTGATATCTCTATACCTGAAGGCTTTGAGTGGTACTAACTGTAGACCAGGACTTTGTTCTCGGGAGCCTTTGGATTTGGAGAAATCCTTTCCAAAGTTTCCCCACCCACCACTCTTTGACCCCAGGGACACTGTTTGACACGTGGGACACTGTGTCGCAGCCCTTGGGATCTCTGCCCAGGCTGGGAGATGAGCAAAGCTGAGTTTAAACACAATCCTCAGTCACCCCTGGGGTGCCTGTTACAAAATTTATTCAAATTGAACCTTTCTCAGACTTGAAGCCCAAAGCACCTTTGTTCTATGCCCTGGCTTCAGTAAATGCCCATGAGAGAGCATTCCTGATGTTAATGTTCTCCATGATTTTAAATTTTCTACTTAGGTATTGTTTGAACTCCCTTCTATCCAGGTTTGTTGGGAACTATGCTCTCGTCTCTCCCTCTATAGCCAGTATTTCACAGAGATGTCCTACTAACAAGTATAATCATGCCATCAGACCCCATTGCCTCCAAGGTCTCAGATCCTGAACCCAAGTCCCCTCCTTTGGCCAAGCCCTGCCTCCATCTTCCCCCTTCCTCCTTTTCCAGCTGCAGTGGCTGCGCCGAACCAGGCTGTTAATCTAACCCTCCCGAGGTATGTACAAATCATTTGTCTGAGAATTTGATTCGGAGTCCGAATATTCAGCCCACTGTGTCCCCTACGTGGCTCTGGCACCACCCAACTCCCCGCTTCCTTTCAGTTTGCCTGAGCTCCAGTAAAGCTCTGAAAGCTCCCCCTCCTTTCTCCTTGCCCATTGGACAATGGCGTACCCACTTCCATGCCAGCCCCGCCCACACTGCACAGTCGAGCCTGGGAGGAAGGCCTCAATACTCGTGTACTGAGCACAGTAGCCTTTCCAACACTCCTTAACAGCTCATCACGTCACTCTTGTCCCTTTAAGAACTATGGCTTTTTTTAACCCCTTCCCGGGCCCACAAAACTTGCCCCCCCCCCCCCCCCCGTTAGGCCCAGTCTTCAGCGCCATGGATCTCCAAACTTGTCCCAGCTGCACTACTCCGACATTCCCACCTCCTTCTCAGTGACATGGCTCCAAACAACAACAACAACAAAAAAAAACAACCTTCCTTTCAGCCCAATGCACTGCTTCCCCTTCCTAAAGCTAAATTCTACACTGTTGGCTGCCGGGAGAAGTAGAAATAATCTCTCCCAGGGACGAGTCCCCTCATTGGTTGTCCAATGTAGAGTGGTCAACCTTGACTCCATATACACAAAGACAGCAAAAACTGACTCAGCAGATTGTATCTATACATAGTCGTGCATACACATATGTATATAAATATATAAATACACACATATGAATACCAATAATAAAACAATAATCAAAGAAAATGAGGCTATTAACTTGAGTGGAGGACATATGAGGGGCTCAAGGGACAGTTGCTGGGAGGAGCTAGAGGAGAAAACAGTCCAGGGAAAGTGATATAACTTTACTTAAATTAAAATTATTTAATATATGGCCCGGTAGTGGCAGCACATGCCTTTAATCCCAGTATTTGGGAGGCAGAGGCAAGTGGATCTCTGAGTCTGAGACCAGCCTGGGCTATACAGAGTGAGATTCAAGACACCCAGGGTTACAGAAAGAAACCCTGTCTCAAAATAAAACAAAACAGAGTAAAGAAAATGTTATAAATACATTTTAACGGATTTCTCTCCACCTTTGTCGCGTATGAGCCAATGCTGGACACAGAAGATATTCAATAAATATTTGCTACTGCACCAATTTCAAAGCAGATTATAAAAGGAATTCTGAGAATATTTTCACTACAAGCAGCCTCATGGCAAATGCACGTCTGGTCTCCAAATGACTGTTTTTGAAATACAGCTGATTATATACTTGCTACAACACTGGCTTAAATGTTTGTTTTCCAGGCTTTGGTCCTATTTGTTTAAATGAAACTCTGGGCTTTACAAAAAAAAAATAATAATAATAATGGAGACTATTTAGTTAACATTGGGCTTACTGAAAATGGAGACCTGTGCTGTTGGACACTGGTGTTATCCTCACTGGAGGAGTCTGCCCTCCCTTGGCACAAGGCTGGATGCAGACCAGATTCCTAGTGGTGGAAATGTCCTGCTCCAACCTTGCTAACCCAGGGGGCTGCAGCTTCTATTTGCTCTCTCTGTACATCACCCTCTGGCTGTATGCAAAGGTCTGCAGCTGTGACCCTGCCACAGGGTAAAAGGAATCAAATTCAAGGACTTGTGACAGGTGCACCCCCTTTAGCCTTGATGCCAAGCAAACCTTATTATTTGTTGGCCTTAAATGTCAGCTGCAGCCAGGGTGGGTTCTTGTCACTATGACTTTTGCATTCCAAGGCATAACCTGAGGTCTCCTCCAGCCTGGCGCAAAGCGACAGAATATGTGTGGTAAGTGGGAATGTGCAGTGCACAGACGTCTCCACACCCCAGGTGGGCATCCATGCTGGTTTTTCCCAAGAGCCCCAAGAATGGCAATAACAGTGAGGGCCCATTGCATGTCTATCATTGTTACCATGGAAGCTTTGAAACCTTAGTTATTGTTTGTTCTTGGAAGCTGGGTTGGAGGCCTAGAGACTGTAGAGTGAGTCACTGCCTGTCTGTTTAATCACTTGGACCCCAAATGCCCACGTCCTAGTACGCAGAGGGCAGGAGATGGCACACAGTAATTGGCTCTTCACATTCTACAACTGCAATGTTGGTGTGTCTAGATAAGCCTGGAAATCACAAAGGGAGCTGAGGGGCAATGGAACCCCACAAAGAATGAGTGTCTGAGTTTTTATTTCTAGTGCCCAAGTTAAGGAAATAAACAAAAGCCAAGAGTGGAAGTATACACTTGTAATCTTGGGAAGGCGGAGGTAAACAGATCTCCAGGACTCACTGGCCAGCCAGCAGAGCTGAACTGGTATGTACCAGGTACACGAGAGACCTTGTCTCAAAAACTCTCAGCCAAGATTGCCCTCTGACCTCCATGTGCATGTGAACCCAAATACACATGCAACTGCACACATAAGAACATGTATACCCACCCTCACAAGACTAAAGACAATACACCACAGTCCGACTTGGCTCCCTGTGTGTTGACTTCCCTTAAGTCTGCTTGAGGCATGAAAATGTGGATCTGGTAAGACCCAGCCTGTGGGGACAATCTACCTGCACCTGTGAGTGGCTATTAGAGTCCTTAAAAGTTTGTTGGGATTAACTGGAACCCGGGTAGGTAACCGATGTGGGCGAAGTACAAGAAGGATAAAAAGAAATGCCTCTGGATAGCAGATTAACCTGGAAAGTAGGAAACGTCTCCCATCAGATGCTGGCCCACTTGCTGCTCGCAGATAATTGCTGTTTGGTCATTTATTCATCTTGTGCTCCTTATACTTCTGCTGCCAGACTCATAGGAAGAAACTCTGTGTTCCGTGAGGTCTGGTTTCACATATGCCTATTCTTAGCACCTGGCCCAAAGCCTCTCCTGTAGCAGGGAGAAGATGACTACAGAGTTAAGGCATCTGACAGGTTGGTGCTCTCTGTAAGGGGGAGGCTTCATGGAGCTGTCATTGCAGCAACCATTGGTGTGACCAGCATCATTGGTGTGACCACCGGGTGGTTTTATGTTGGAAGTAGTCTCTGCTCTTCAGACCATAGTCAAATGAGCACCATGAACACAGGAGCCTGATGCATCTGTCACTCTGAGCAGCCTGAGAATGCTGTATCTATGCTTCTCGACTCTGACTAGAATGTTCTGTGTTTTCACTACTCTAGCAGAGAGACAGGAAACACACAGTATGAGAATTTCAGAGAATGGGTTGTCTCCCAGCCTTACACAGTGCCTTCCTCTCCTACCTTTCTGTGATTAACAAAAAGAAAACAATTACCTGAAAATGTAGTAACTTTACAAAAGCAAGCAGTTATCATCTTACGATTCCTTGTTTCTAGAATCAGGGTACGGCTTTTCTAGGTCTTCTAGATAAGGATTTGTCAAAGAAGTTAGTGTACTGAGTCCCTGGACTCAGCTTAGAGGTGATGTCCTCCTAGACCCATGAGCTCAACTGTTGAAAGGAGCCATCAGCTCCTTTCTGCATCATGAGGCCTTGTACTGGGCTAACTTATAGTTCAGTTATTTGTGTCCCCCAGAAAAATATGAGAAATGGGAGTTCCCAACCATGTGTTCTCTCTCCACTCTTCAGGTATGCTGATGATTAGAAGCTGTCACCATGTCCCACTCAATGGAGGGGCTCACACAATAGCATCACACCAGGAAGCCTAACATCACTGGGGACCATGTTAGACAGAGGCTGCCCATCAAAGAGTGTGATGTTGCTTCTCCTAAGCATGGGCACAGCATCTACTCGATTCTCTTAACTCCTTTCCCCTCTGGAAGTGGTTTATGTAGCCATCCCTGTCACAATGTCTTGTCAAGCTTGCCTTTCACAGTAGACAAAAAGGTAGGGGCAAATAGAGGGACAAGCAAATTCTTCTAAGAATAACTTCCAGTGTGATGACGTAGCTGTTCCTGCCTGCATAGACAGACACTGGGTCATGAAGAGCACCCAAGTTACCGCCATGGGCTTGTCTGAGCATTGGTTTCCTGATGAGACAGATAGCTCCCTGGTGGATATATTGAAAATAGAACCCCAGAGGTCAGAGACCTAGAAGTTCTGTATTTACACGTCCTTCTCCCAGTACCTATTTTGCAATGATTTGAAGCTAATTTCGGATGATTCCAAAGCCTTGTTCCTGCAATCTTGATGCTCACGTTCGGCACTGCCCTCCTCGTTCTGATATGAACGTCTCAACAGCAATTACAACACCTCTTAAATCCCCTTTCTTCCAGCATACACTGAAGGGAAAGTAGAGGCTAATTTGTATTCTGAGAGGCCTAGGAACAAGGCTGGACTCATAAGTGGACATAGATGATTTCAGGTGGAGCTGTCATCGATGAAGCATTTTGCGAAAGAGAATGTTTAAAACTAGGCCTGTAGTCACATATGTAGCATCTTCTTTCTGTTTCCTTTTGCAGATTGTATCCCAGAGAAAGCTTTCCAAGTCTTTGTTGAAGCATGGGAACACAGCGGGGAAATCCTCCATCACGGTAAGCTGGCCCTGTAGTGGCGACAGGTGTCAGACACCGTGCACTCACCAATCCAAAAGAGACACTAGGACAGTGTCTCCTCTGCCTGATGGGACCTAACTCTTTCTCTCCCTTCCATCTATTTCTTTCTTGGTAAACTATTTTGATCCTTCTATCCTTAGAGAAAATGGGGAAGAAAGTAGGTTTGAATGGTAGAGAGTTCACTCACTTCTACTGAGAGTTTCTGCAATCACAAGGTGAGAGTATGAGAGAAAAAAAGTTAACGTTGGTGAACACAGTGAGAATATGGAATTGGCTAGGGTTTTCAGATCAGCAAACCGCTCTCTCTCTGTCTCTGTCTGTCTGTCTCTGTCTCTCTGTCTCTCTGACTCTCTCCCTCCTACAAAATACTTTTATTGTAAAAGCATTTAGTTCAAGGTTGGTTTGCTGCCCAAGAAGAGGCTAGCCTGAGCAATTTTCATTAAGAAACAGATTGGAGCTGTTACTCGGTTCTATAGACAGTAGCTAGTTCAGCAAATTTAATCCCAATTTAAAGTAAAATAAAAGAAGATAAATAAAATAAATGCCCAAATTAATTTCCTTTGTGACACTAGTAATGAATAAGTCTCTCAACAGTTAATGAGTCTAGTGACTTGTTAAAGAAAAGGCACATGCTTTTTAAGGATTTTGATGTGTTAGTTGGTTTTTGGGGAGGTGTTTGTTTGTTTGTTTGCTTGTTTGTTTTGAGACAGGGTCTCACTATATTGCCCCTGGCTGACCTGGAACTTGTTATGTAGATCAGGCTAGCCTGGAACTCACAGAGATCTGGCTACTTCTGCCTTTTAAAGGCTAGGATTAAAAACATACATTACCAAGCCCAGCTAGGAAGCTTTTCTTAGTTGCTCCTCCTGATCTCTCTACCCACAGCCTGGGTCCCATCTCATACTTCACACCCAAGAAGAGGCTAGCCTGAGCAATTTTCATTAAGAAACAGATTGGAGCTGTTACTCAGTTCTATAGACAGTAGCTAGTTAGTTGGAAAGTTAGTCACCCCACTGCTGTGTGTTCTAGTGAGCTCCCTTCCGGGGCTGGAGATAGTGCATGTATGCATAAGGATTGTGGAGAAATGTCTTACCCAATGTCTGTGATTGTTCATTTAGAGACCAAAATGACCCGCACGTGCTGATAGGCTCCTGGGCTGAGCAGCTCCCGTGTGTTTTTCTCTTAGGTGATTGCTGAAGAATTATCCGGCAATGACGACTACGTGGAACTTGCGTTCAATGCACGGAAATTGGATGATAAGGTAAAACGGTCCGCGCTGACCTCACGGAAGGAAGTAATAAAGCCAGGACACACAGTTTAATCAGATTCTTCCTTGCAGCTATTTTTCCCTTTCACCCCACATTATTAAACACATCAAAGACTTCAGAGAGGTCTGGAAGGTGAGGCTTTCCCCAAAATGGAGAAGCAGTTAAGAAGGAGGGGGAGGGCCTGTAATTAACACACGACTATCATCGGTGTTTGCCAAGTTCAGGGCTACGGGCTTTGCATCCACTCATCAGTCATTTGTAGAATTCGCAGGTAAAGGATCGTATGATTGCAGGTGAAGAAAGAGATTAAAAGATGAGTAACTAGACTAAGTTTCAGTCCAGAGCCTCTGAGTAACAGACACCAAGGCCGGATTAACGACACAAGGATTGTATCTGCAGAAATTCCACTGGGTTACAGAAAGGAAAAGCTGGGAGTAAATTGACATGAGGAAATTCTGACCCTCAAGGAAAGAGAGATGAGCAAGTATGGATGGAAAGTCTCCTAGAATGCTACCGAGACCAAGAGAGTTTCAGCAAAGCCATTGGGAGGTTCCAGAGCTCTGTCTCCCAGCCAAGGGTCTGCCTTAATGTCCCCTATGTACTTTGTTACTGGACCAAGCAGCTCTAGGCAACCTGGCCACAGTGTGAATCCAAAGATGGACATCCAAGTTCAGAAGGCTGTAGCCCTCAGCTAGCTCCAGTCTCTATAGAAGGAGTTTACAAGGTGTTTCCATGGCTACTGCATCCTGATAGTAAGTGGTAAACCTGAAGACCCAATCCCGTGTCAGTCTATACCCCATTAGTCAGTCCTATGCGTGTTAGTGTGAGTATGTGTGTATGTGTGAGTACGTGTGAATATGTGAGAGTACACGTGTATGAGTGTGTGTTTGTGTGTGTGAGTACGTGTGTATGTGTGTGTGCGTGTGTACATGTGTGTGAATGTTGTATAGGCCCTACACCTTACAGAAGTTAGACCCTCCCCTTCACCCTATCATTTCTATGATTTACTTTCAAATGTACCCTTACCTCAGAGGCCACATCATCAGGAATTGTTGACCCAGGACTCCATCTTCCTAGAGGAAGAATCAGCTTTCACACTCGCTCTCTTATTTATCAACTTACTCCTTCATTCATCATTCATTCGACAAACTGCACTGGGTGTCTGCTAGATAAAGAGACTATGGAGGGGACATGCTGCCCTCGCCACAGCCCCGATATCGATATCGTTGTCTAAGTTACATACAAACGAAAAACTACATGAGATATAATGTTATGGTGATGCAGAAGATATAATTAGTGTATGAATAAGAGTGTCTGGGGTATCAGACTTTAATCCTTATAAGCTGCATGCGTGTATGTGTGGTGTGTGTGTGTGTGTGTGTGTGTGTGTGTGTGTGTGTGTGTGATAATATTTAAATATTATCCCTCAGGAATCATAGATCTTCTTTTTCAAGACAGGCTCTCTCCCTGGACTTTAGAACATACTGATTATGCTGGACTGGTTGGCCAGCAAACCCCAGAGACCCCACTGTGTGGAGATTATAGACCTGTCCAACCAAATCGAGTTGTTTTTCTTCTATTTAGTCTTTGGTTTTTTGCACACATGTATCTGTATCATACCTACCTGACTCTCTCCCTTCCGGACCCCTGCCAACAAACATTTTTCTACCAAGTTCACTTCTTTTTCTAAATGTAAAAAATTATAGCCCACTGAGTCCAATTAATGCTGCCTATACGCACACAGGTATGGAGCTATCCACTGTGGCAGGGGGCTTACTAATAACCAGTCCTCCACACCCACACCCACAAGGTTATTTGCTCTCCAAGAAGCTATCAACTGCCAATATCTCAGCTAACAGTGTGGGCTGGGGAGCCCCTCCCACGTCAATATTAGAATTGGTTTGGTTTGGTTTGGTTTGGTTTGGTTTGGTTTTTGAGACAGGGTTTCACTGTATTAGCCCTGGCTGTCCTGGAACTCAACTCTGTAGACCAAGCTGGCCCCAAACTCACAGACATCCACCTGCCTTTGCCTGCTGAATACTGAGATTAAAGTCATGTGCTACCATGCCTGGCTCAACATTGACTTTTATTCTTCTCTCATATATTACATCCTGACTACAGTTTTCCCTCCCCCCTTTCCTCTCAGTACCCACCCCACCCCCAACCCATTCCTCCTCTTTTGGTATTCAGAAAAGGGCAGCCCTCCCTTGGATATCAACCAAACACGGCACCTCAAGTTGCAGTAGGACTTGGTGCCTTCCCTTTTAATAAGGCTAGACAGAACAGGCCAGTAGGAGGAAAAGGGTCCCAAAAGTAGGTCAAAGAGTCAGAGACAGCCCCTGCTCCCACTGCTAGGAGTAACTGGCTTGGTTTTGTGCAGATCTTAGAAAGACAGCCATAGCCACTGTGAATTTATGTGTGGAATAGCCACTTCGTGTCCAGAGGAACACATGTCCCAGTGTTCCTTCCCATGTCCCAGCTCTTACAAGCTTTCCATCTCACCTTCTGTAATTTCCCCAAACACTGGGGGAATGGTTGATAAAGATGTCTCATCTATGGCCAGGCACTCTCAGTCACTTACTTTCAACACTTGGACTAGTTTTGAGCCTCTACATTAACCACCACCCATTGTAGTAAGAAGCTTCTCTTCCCAAGGTTGAGAGCAGCTCGAGTCTATGATGTAAATGTGAGAGCAGCTCGAGTCTATGACATAAGCATGAGAGCAGCTCACATCTTCTAGGTACCTCTAATTTGTTCTCTCAGTGGCTGATGTTACAGCTCAAGGGTGTCTTGAGGTTCATTCGTGGCCCTGTTGGCTCTAAAAAGCTTCAACAGTTTCCCTTTTGTTGTCATATGAAAGGGCTTCTGTTACATTCCACATGGCTCTCAGAGGTTGGTCATGCCTGGCATGTGGGTTGGCCAGAGGCTGGGCTCAGCCAGGACAGCCAATAGAGTACCTATATGATAGATGTCCTACAGTGTATCTGGCTTCTCCCAGAAAGAGTATCTCAAGATCTAGGTAGGAACTTTAAACTATTTGCTAACTCAATCTTAGAAGTCCTATACCACCAGACATAAGAAGCTAGCTGGAAATTAGACTGGAGCTCTATGGGAGAATGGCACCATGTTATAGGAAATATATGTACACCAAACATTGTGGCAGCCATCTTTGGAAATATGACCTTCCATACTATCTTTTGCTAGATCAGAATAACACAGTACAATTCTTTTCTTTCACAAGTAGAAAAAAAAATTAGTTTCTGGAAACTCTCAAGGAAGATTTCTTTCTAGCTTTTTAGCTTTAAACAAGTTTGTAACCACTTACGTAGTCATCAGATATATTCCCTGGCTAGGAATCAATGACTAAAAGCACTTATCAGACAAGTAAGTTCTTGGGTTTTATTATATTAGTGAGTAATATTAAAGTAACTGATTTCCACATACATTAAAAAATTATAGCAGAAAGGGGCTGTATCAAGTTCATACAAGTCGCAGAAAATCTGAACTCCCAGATGTTTTTTTACCAGTAACTCTAGTAACCTGCCAGCATTTAAACACCACAGGTTAAAAACACACTGCTCTGTCCACCTGCCTTCTTTTGTAGATGGTAAATTGGGATGCTGAGATGTGATGTAGTTTACCTAAAACAACAAGTAAGTACAAAAAAAAAAAAAAAAAAAACCCAAAACAAACATATAAAAATTGGGGACAGAGAGTGACCCAGTGAAGTTCCTGGTTCACATATAAATTAGGTTGCTTTCAAGAGGTAGGACCCTTGGCTCAGAGAATCGGGAAGCCGGGCAAAGGAGACTGAGTATATATGCTGGAGGTCAGCAGTTGTCAAAGGGAGGTGCAGTATTCCTGCCTGCTTGTTTCCACAGGAATCCCTAAACCTGTTTCCATAGTAACACTAAGACAGCTTTTCTCTCTATTCTCCCTCTCTCACTCCTGAACAATGAGTTGTTCCAGAGGGTGACTGCGCCTCTGTGAGTACAGGACCACATGGAAGAACCAGAGCTCCAAGCTCCTCTCCCTCTCATTGCAGTCCTAAGTTGCTGTGTACAAACCTTAATGATACTCTCCTCACTAGCTTCTTGAATTTGGAAAGTACATTTACTTTCCTGATTAAATGTTACTTTGTTACCCTTTGTGGGTTTTTGTCATTAAAAAAAAAAATATTGTACCAAGTGAATATTCTTCAAGGTGTAAGTTTTATAACATGGCGTTTATTATCTAATATAACAGACACAAAAAATCTGGGAGTCCCCAGTAGTTTTTAAAAATATAAAGAAGTATCTAGACCAAATGTTGGAAAGCCACTGTGGTGGGATTCACCAGAGAGTGCTAAGTACTTTTGCAAATCACAGTGATAAAGAAATGTGTCCATTGGGGGGTGGGGTGGAGGGAGAAAGTTACCTTTTAGCTTCCTTTATGTAGCTCAGCAGAGTATCAGCTATCTACCAAAGGTTGAAATCTTTGAAGTCTGACAGGTATTTGTCATTAAGAGCAAGCAAGTAAAATAAATTACGTTTGTGAAGGGTATCTTATTTATCTAATGTTGACATAACTCACTTAGTGGAGACACAGGCTTTAGGCTTTGAAGCTTCTTTTGTTATATTAGCATGCAATCAGTATAACAGCAGGCAGTTGCCAATTAGCCTACCAGGTAGGCACACATACACACTAACTGCTTTGGAACATAAAAGCTAACAGGGTGTTCCTTCACCTCCCTTCCCCGAGAAAGTATCCATGCTGCTATAGAGAAACTGCATTTTCCACTGGCCTCCACATCTGCAAAGGTTGTCGTTGCAGACTGTGTTTTAATGGTTCATGATGCTAGCTTGATGGAGTGGTAGGTGACGAAGCAAACATGTCTCTAAAATAGAGGTTCTCAAACTTTTCCTGTGAAGAGCCAGATGGTAAGTAGTGTAGGCTTTGTGAGCCATATGCTCTCCGTCCCTCTCACTGGGCTGTGCCTTGAGGCATGAAGACAAACATAATTGAAACATAAATGGAGAGGCATGGCAGTGGTCCAATAAAACTTTATTCATAAAAACAATGGCCTTATTCGTCTCCTCTCATGCAGTGGTTGGCTGACTCCATTTTTACTGTGATATGAAATTTCTACTTGCTACCGTGTAGTGTCATGGTTCTTGAGTATGACTGCCTAAAAACGGGGGCCCAGTCAGCGTAAATGATGGGAAAATTGTGGTTACTGAGCCATCCCAAATGTACCAGGGGTCAAGTATCTGACCCACACCATCCGTAAGATGCTGACTGTATTTCTAAAGGTAAGCATATGTATTTCTGACTTACACACAGAGCACAGGGAGCTTTGCCTACAGACCCAAAGCTAACTAACCATGGAATCTAGATATGGTAACCTCTTTCTTCTAGTTCTTAGCCTTTGTCCACATGTATACACATACTTAATGGTCAGAAGGTAGAAGTCACAAAGAAGAGAGAGTGTATGGTATTCATCTATCTGGTCCTGGATTGTTTTGGTGGATATGCTGGTTTCTAGTTCCGTCCAGTTTCTTGCAAATTTCCCAGCTTCGTGTTTGTTCATGACTGAAGAGAATTCCATTGTATATCTGTGCCTGCCTTTCATTGTTCGTTCATCAGTTGATAGACATGTAGACTAGTTTGATTTCTTTGCTATTGTGAAAAGATCAGATAGAAATATGGGCGTGTTCCAGACTATTTCTGTTATAGGATGTGAAGTATCTTCTTTCTTAGTTTTTAAATAGACAAATATTAGTATGAAAATCTGATATACATACTCAATGTGTAATGGGCATATTATGGGAATTAACATTTTCAACTCCTCAAACATTTGTTATTGCTCTTTTTTTGGGAACTTTTCAGTTTTCCTTTATAGTTCTTGAAAATACCACAAATTTCATAGTCACCCCGCCCGGCCCCAGAACAGTGTACTAGAGCTGATTTCTCTCTGTGTTTTCTTTTCTCTTTCTACCCACCTCTCCTTCCTCCCCAGTCTTTCATAACCATTATTCCACTCTCTTGCTTAAGCAAATTTCTTTCACACATGATGATAGACCAAAGGAGTGTGACCTTTAGAATATTAAATGATTCACTCTAGCAAAGCTTGTCTAATTGGCCTGATTCATTCACCTTTATCACGGTGAACTGTCTCCAAGATCACTTTAATGTAAAAAAAAAACTAAAGAAGCCAGATTGTGGTGATCAAGCAATTGTGCCCAGAGTTGTGATTTAGAATCTATGAGGATCGTCATGAGTAATTTTTTTTTGAACTGCTTTTGAGTGGTTTTATTTCCAGCAATCAAATATAGTCCTAATGATCGTTATCTTCATATTTGAATAGTTCTTCACAGTATTTGTGTGACTGCTGTTTTTCATTCGTAAGTCCTAGAAGCCAGCATTTATAAGTTTAACATGTGACAGATTCATGCAGATAGCTCTTCTACTGCTGCAACAGTGCTATAGAGAAAGACCAATGTTCTTCTCACTGTGGGTAGGAAATTGAGTCTGTGACCCTGTGCTCAGGATCATCCAGAGAAGATGAGGTGGAATTTGGATTTGAAAGTAACTCTAAAGCCACCTAGAATGTACTAGATTTTCAGATGAATGAATCTAGAGACTGCATCTGACTCTCCTTTCCCATTTCACACTCTGGTACGCTCACAGCATCCTAATGCTAACCCTTGTCAGTTAAAGAAACAGCTTCTGTATCATAGGAATGACAGATAGGGTTTATTCTGGAGCTAAATATGAGGGACCAGGGCCTGGAACACAGGTTTAGGTCTTTCTCCAAATACTATGCTTCAATGAGGGAGCCATTTTATAAACTTTTTATAGCAACCGAATTTAAATATGTGTGAAATAAAATACTTTTCAACTACATTGTCAGGTACATGAGGTAGGCAATTACAATAAATTAGGGGGACTCTTCTATTGGCCTCAGATGCTGTTTGACAGCAGTCTTACTTAGCCCTTGGTTGGTGGAGCTAGAGGTCTGTTCATACATTCCCAGGGCTCTACCTTATACTGACATGTACAGAGGAGAGCAGAATGTGGCTATTAAATCAGTGAAAGATCCCTTCAGGATAATTTGGCTCTGAATTTGCAACATCCCAACTTCTTGCACATCATCGAAGTTCTAATTAGTCAATCAGCCTTGGCAGACCCAGCTTCTGTCCAGGAATTCCCATTCATACCTTGAATGGTGTTTTCTAAATGTGAAATAAATTAGAAAGTTTGAGTATTCGTCCAAGCGAAAGTGATAGAATACTGAATTATACAGTAGAGTATAACTAGATTTACCAAACTCCTGTCGATATTTGGGGGGAATTGTAATAGATTCATTTCATTTGTAATATAGAAAATATCCAGAACATTTAGGTTGTTTATTATATCTTTACTAATTTATTCTGTTTCTCCTTCCCTCTCTTTACTCCCTGTTTGTAGGATTTTTGATCATACTGCGATCTCTCTCTCTCTCTCTCTCTCTCTCTCTCTCTCTCTCTCTCTCT